>JAVIWB010001672.1:0-245525 GCA_031893035.1 Dermolepida albohirtum
TGTTCCTTGGGATTTCTCAATATGCATACGATATCATTCAATTTTCTAAAGAAAATGGAAAAAAATATTTGGATTTATCGCATAAAAATTAACTCATAATTAGTTTTAAAGATATTAACCAAACCATTTGAACAACTTCACCTATTAAATGGATTTTTTTTTAAATGACTGTGTTGTGTTGTCTAACTACATAGTTCACACGTGGACTAGCAACAAGTGCAATCAGTTACAAAGGGTTACGTACACCTGTTGAATATTTTAAAGTCGGCGTTGCTACATATACGCATTTTTTGGCTAGAAATAATACGAAATTGAAAACGAGACGGCATATAGAATATACAAAATTACAACAAATCCAAAATTCGCGCGTATTAAAACAAGAGCCCTGAAACTTGTTTGTTTAAAACAACAAATATGAAATTAATTATTTTGTCTTTCAATCTAGGTAAAAATACGTAGATATACATAGAAAATCACTCACAATTTTAGAAATTATGCTACATTAGTAGAAGTAAGATGCATTCACTCAACTACCGATTTTAATGAACTATTAGCAATGCACCGACCATATTTTTAAAATATTTAAAAATTTTTGAGTCAAACGGAAAAGTATTTTGAGCAACATTTTTATATTTCAACATATATATTTATATCTTGACTAAAAGCAGTTATAACTTGTTAGTGCAAAGCCTACAAGGAACAAAGCGAACTTATTAAAACAATAAAATAACAATTGAATATATAAAGCAGTGAAAAAACTGTTCGTTCAATTCTCAGATAGAAGTAAAAGCACTTATATTGCATTAACTGCCATTCAAGAGTACATTCATTGGCCAAGCAAACAACGACGTGTACATATAAACACGGTTTAATTACCAAATAAGGGGTAGTTAATCAAAACAAATGCCAAAAAATTCAAACAGATAATCAGACTTTGTCGACAAGTTCGTCGACGAGTTATATGCTCCTGGTTTCTAGTAAATGTATCGAAATGATATATTATGAGCCTAGGCAAACAAATTAGCGAGAACTACACGTCTTTCTCTCAGATAGAACTAAAAGCATTTATATAACAACATAACCAGCTAGTTATTTCCTTTCGAAATTCTATAAATCAAATAGAAAAGTATTATAAATAAACGCACTCCTTTATTTCCACAAATTATGTCTTTTTTCCCAAACATGCGTAATTGTTCTTTCGGTATCAATCAGAAAATAATATTGAATCAACTTTTTATAATTGTTCGAAGAAAAGTATTTGTTCTTTATCTTAAAAATCGCATAATTTAGCCCAGTGTAGATATTTTTAATTTTTGTCATTTAAATGAAGTAATTTCATTAATTAATTTCTAAAGGGTTTTTTGTTTTCGCTATACATCACTTTTTTTTTATTTAACTAACTATTGATTAATTCAACATATGAATAAATTACATTCAAAAGTTTGTTGGATTAAGAAACTTCTTTTTCTCAGTGTAGAAAAGAAAGTTCACCAAATGGCATTTGATCGTAAAAGCCTGATAGAGAAAGAAGAACAATATTGTAAAAGTGTCCAAGATAGTCAACAAAACAAATTAAGCAAGATAGAAAGAAACGTGTAGCAACAAATAGTAACGTATGTACTTTTAAACTGACTAGAATTTGTACAACTAGAACGTAATTGACAATAGAGAGAGAGATATCTATAGTGATTTCAAGTTTTTCATTATCAAAAACCAAAAAGACAACCATTAATTTCAAAAAGAAACTAGAGCTTACACAGGAGCGCCTACAATAAAAGAAAATCTGAATAACGATACTGAAGTAAATACAATACTTTTGAGATGATGCGGAAAAGATTTGGCGAAAACCAAATGAAGAAAATCATGGACTCAGTGTATGACCTAGCAGAATTATATAATATATAATACTTTCTATTTCCAGTTAGATAAACTACCACGTTTCTGAGATACTGTTATCACAAGCAATATCGAACTTGTTCTTGTTGCATTTAGTGCTATCACGTTTGTATTTGTGTATTTAAATTTCTCATTTTGCTACACCATTTCTAATTAATCTCTAATTGCAACATATTCTTATGTCATTTTGAGTGATTAGAGGCAAATGTACTCAACATATTACCCACATTGTATTTACATGATTCCATGCATATATACAATTTTAATTCAAAGTACGAAGTTAACATTCAAACTTGATAAATGCTCTGACGAATGCGTCATTAGTTTTAGTCCAGTAAAATGACAAGCGTATAAAAATCTAAACACGTCTCAAGAAAAGTTGTGCGGCACGTAATATATTGGTCAGAAGACAAAACGCATAAATTTCTCTCGAAATGTCCTGATCTCTCACACGATCGTGCGGGTGTTAGAAACGAATTTCTCGCAAAAATAACCTACATCTCTATCCTTTACCTTTGTCTAACGTATGCTTCATTACGGTATATGTGAAAAGAGAACAGAAGAACGTGTCACATTGAAAACGCACATGTTGTGCTGGGTGTGACGCGAGCAATGACATACGTCTTGTCAGGTTGGCATAACTTATATGTTACAGCTCCAGCGGCAGCGCAAACGAGACATGTGGAACCCAATGTGGAATTAAATGTATGTACGGGACTGCTTGAAAAATGTTTCAATCGATGAGCAAAATAGAGGATTAAAATCAAACGAAATTTCATTTTTATTATCGAAATTTTACTTTCTACTAAAACTAGCGCGTATTATACACACAATATATTTTTTACAAATTTCAATAAGTTAAGTAATATTACATAAACTTGAATTTTTCATTATATTTTTATGTATCTTAAATCTACATATAGAGAAACAAAAATTTCGTTTCATTAATATTTATATCAGCGACATTAACCAAAAATGCTTACCGAAACCATTCTATTCAGGTATTCGTCAACATATATTCGCACTCTGGTCGTAGTGATAACAATGGTTTATTTACCCAACAGAATCCAATAATTAGGTCAAAATAACATATGCATTTAACATTACAAAGTACAGTAACAATTAAACGAAAACTTAATAACTAAGATATTATTAAGATAACATACTAAAACATGTCAAGATCATGATCCGAAATAGAATTAAACAATTAGTACATTCTGTGCAGTGGTTAAAACATAATAATTGCTTCAACCACAGGACACTAAAATTATGTAAACGTGCGATAAGGTTTTAGAAAGTTAATGCGACTTAGAAAATGTGAGGCGTCAATTCGATTATTAGCTAAATTAAACAAAAATTTTGAATCTAATGCACCAACATTCAGGTGTTGATCAGAAATGAATTATCAGTACCCACATGGAGGCTAAACACTAGTATGTTTAAAATAAAAGTATATCTTAAAAAATTCCTCTGCACACTCTCCACAGCAAGTAACATAAAGAAGAGACCATACTGGCGAAACATATTCAAATGTAGACCGAACAAGACAAAAGTAAATATGTAGGTAAGACAGATTGAATAGAGATGCAAGCTCTAATATTGCGTATATCAAAGTTTTTAAGACTACGTTGACGGGAAAAAATAAACACATTACATCTAGAAAGATCTCCAGCTTATTCTCTTCACACCAGCATTTCAATATATAAATTTGGTTTTGCAGGAACCAATAATCCTCTTCTTGTATAACTTGGCAAGGATTTTCATTCAAGCCGTCTGTGAAAAGCAACTAATTATATTTAATCCCGCTACAGAAATTATTCATAAAAATCAAAAAAGTTTCGGTCCCAAACTGCTTCCTTATGGAAGTTATTTATCAATCGTTTGTCGAAAATAGGATCATTTAGGCGATAGAAAATCTAACGTTGGAAAATTTCCTAGGTAGCAAACGATAATATGTGCGAACAAAGACTTTAACACAAACAATGTAAACAACATTCACTTGTTAATTTCCGTCCAAGTATTCTGACATAAACCGAGTAATAATTGTAAAATTACTGACGATAGAGTGCTTGTTGATGAAGCAATGTTGGTCTTCGGTTAAACGAGTTCTTCTCTGAGGAAAAATACTGGCATAAACACAAATTTAAAAAATTTGAGTTAAATTAGTAATGATGAAAATTAGTCGATAATTTTCAATTAAAGTGATTGATCCTTTTTTAAAAACAAGGTACACTCCAGTGATTTCCCAGTAGTCTTGGAAAGTGATGTAGAGATAAGATAAAGATAAGTTAAAGGCGTAACAAGAGAAGAAGCACTGTCATCATCATCATAACGAAATTTATAAACTGTGATTACGAGGCATGTTTTTAAGTAAGTTTCATTTTGAACTAAAAACAAAATTGAACAGAACAGAGGAATTTTATTCATCTTATTTCACTGGTTTCTTCATACCGTTTTAAATGATCAATGATCGAAACCAGACAATGTTATTCCCAAATTTTTCGCCACTTTTGAACTTCTACAAACCATATTTTAATGTACAGAAACAGGAGAAAATCGTTATTGATAAATCAAGAATACAAGATGGATCATGAAATATTTATCAATACCTTAATTTTCTAATGTGCAAACTTTTACTCGGAATTTCAAGTTTTAGCAACACTTACTTACTTGCAGTTATGGTAGTTCCACGATAAAATATGGCAAGATACCATTTGCTTTTTTATCCCAAAAAACATTGAACACCTTCCTTACCAAAAAATATTCTCTATCTTACCTGGTCTCGAGAAATTATGAATGTAATTTGATCAATAAGGTTGATATATAACCCCTTTCCACAATTAACTATTTGTAAATTCTGTATACGCATTTCGACAACCAAGTTGTCATCATCAGCAGATAATTTCAAAGTGTCGCACCTGGTAAAACACGGCGAAAAAATTGTACGAAAAATAAACTCCGTACGCGATCCGCACCGTTGAAAACCAAGATGTGCACATCGTACAATTTTTTCGCCGTGTTTTACCAGGTGCGACACTTTGAAATTATCTGCTGATGATGACAACTTGGTTGTCGAAATGCGTATACAGAATTTACAAATAGTTAATTGTGGAAAGGGGTTATATATCAACCTTATTGATCAAGTCAATCAACCACAGGCTCCATCAAATTCAACTATGAATGTAATGACTGCTACTTTGTCTCAAGGTTGGGAAATAAAATTCAAATTTCATCACCACTAACAACGTAATAATAGAAATCTTTTTTTAAATGTCAGCCGAACGTTGCTGCTAAACAACGATTTTTACGAATTTTTTGTCATTTTTAGTCAAATAATCCCTATTTGCGAACTGGTATTCGTTTACCCTTTTGGAAATTATACACACCACTTTCTTAATTTAGTATCATTAACATCATTTAACTGCACTAAGCGGCATCATTAATAGATATAAGAAATGTCAAAAAACCTCCGAACACTAAAAAAATGTATTAAATCTAAGTACAAAGTAGTAAATAATCGAACGGTTATATAAGGGTAAGAAAGTACCTAAAATTGGAGGATTTTACGGTGCGTCTACTCTTAAGTTCATAATATCTAATAAGCAGTTGATTAAAGTTTTTATTCAAAATGCTTCACCATTATCAGCTAAAAAGAAAAGAGAGCCAGACCTCTGGTAGCAGAAAGAATGGAAACATTGTACTATAATAAGAAAAATATTGGAACTGACTTGATAACATCATTAAAAGCTAACCAAACTTATTATAATTTGACAAAGCAATTTAATGATACACCGTCATTAGATAAATAAAATATCGTTGCCAGTAAAGATGGTTTAACCGGTTTCGAAAGCTAAACAAGTTTTAACTCTAGTTAAACTAAGTTGTACTGAAATAGCGCAAGCAAAAGTATACAAATATTACCAAAGAAGACGAAAGGGCTTGCTTTCAAAGCGGCAAAGTTAATTATAAACACCCCTTGTTTGTGGAAGTTCTGCTTTAAATGTTAAATGGAAACTACTATTAATCTATCACTCGGAAAATTATTATACTCTTAAAAACGTAAAAGAAGGTAAACTACGAATACGTTGGCAATCTAATAAAAACGCATGGATGATGATTTAAATTTTTAATGAAAGATTAGTTAAATGCTTTTCTGTAGAGACTAAAGCATATTGCAAATCACAAAATATAAACTTTAAAGTTTTGTTGGTAATGGATAATGCTACTAGTTACAGTAAACAGTAAATATAAATGTAGTTTTCTTACTGTCAAATACTAAGTCTGTAATTCAACCGATAGATCAGAGAGTTATTGCCACATTGCTTAAAATACGCTCCTAACGCCATGTGAAAATCTATAAAGAAATCTGAAAGCACTACACTTCGTGACTTTCGGCGAACCCATAATATTTGAATGCAAAATATCAAAACATTATGGTGTGATGTTCAATCGTCAATAATGAACGCCACTCGGAAGAATATTTGCGATGTTACCCTGCTTAAAATAAACACAGACAAACTAATTGATATAAAGAAGCGAATTGAAGAAGAAGGCTTTCAAGACCTTGACGAAAACGGTATTCCGGAAATGATCAATGTATACGACATAGTATGACCGATTTAATAGAAATACACACAGGAGACGATCAAATAAAACAAGTTGATAACGATTTTAATCTTTGAAGGCCCGCTATCAAAAAAAAAAAATCTGGAGCAACTTTATTTAATTCTAGACAGAAATTTGGTCAATACGATCGAGGCAAATTCTCAAAGAAGAGAAACTTTTAAAGCAGATCTAGCCAATACATTTTTCCCTACAAGTATTGGTGAAAATGCGTAAAACAGAGCAGCCCACTATTTTAAGATTTCTTTATTTCTCATAAATTATGTACATACGTCTAAACGTTCTAAAGACTGTATACCAGTTCCCATTACAAGTAATTAACTTTCTACATTTGGTAATAAATATAGAGTTATAGATATAGTTACAGATTTTTGCTATCATTTCTTTTGAACGTTGGTTAGTTATATATTATTATAATTATACATTTTTGTTCCTGGAACATAGTTTACATTATCTTTGTACCCCGTCATCCACAATATTCATAGTATTTTCGGGAAATACATCTTCCATGAATAGCGAACAGTTATTTTACAAAAAAATGCTAAGGAAAAAAGGATAAAACTAATGGTTTCGTGCGGTTTCAACAGCTCATAGTAAATAACAACGCCCTGGTCCCACCAAATACGCAGCAAAATTTTCGCAGCGTGAATATTCGGCCGAACCGACGACGTAGAAGCATGACCGGGCAGTCCCCATGATTTTGTTCTCTCAAGTTCTTCTCAAGTTCCTTGTTTTTGAATCATTCCCAACGCATGCAATCGCTGGGAAATGGCTTGGTGGGTAATTCCTAATGCTGATGCAAGCTCTTTTTGCGTTTGGCACGAATCATCATCGAGCAATGCCTCCAATTCAGCGTCTTCGAAGGTTTTTGCTCTTCCTTCACACGAACGGTCGTCAATATCGAAATCACCGTCTTTGAAGGGACGGAACCAATTACGGCACGTTGTTTCACTTAGAGCAGCCTCTCCGTAAAGTTTTTGGAGTTCTCGATGCGCTCCAGCCGCCGTTTTCTTCGAATGAAATAAGAAAAGCAACACTTCCCGCAAATGATTGATTATTTGGCACAAAATCAGACATTTTCACACAACCAAAAGTATATGACGCAAAAACAAAATCACTAATGTGTCAAAGCGGTTTGTTTACCATATGTCTAAGCTTGGTTCATGACGTTTTGGTTATGTTACAATCGACCAGCACTTTCTACTGGAGCCATCTCTTGAAAAACAGCGAGAACTTAGTTGCGCACCTAATAATACTTCAGATCTAGCAGTTCAATTGCATTGAAGCATTTATTTTAATTATCTGATCAATTTCTCAACAATTTTTAATAAATTCCAACCAAAAATGTGCAAAAGATTAAAGCGAACTTACTCAGAGGCTCTATACCATACACTTGGACACTTGGAGGCATGGCCGTACACAAATATATGAAGATTGTTAGTAGTAAATTATAACAGAAACTTTGCAATAGCTGTAAATGATTTTTCAAACTTTACGAATTTGGCTAATTCAATAATGCTAGGTCAAATCGACGCTGATATTCAAACTTTCAATAAAAGTGAGTATTTTCAAATGACGAAAAACATATTATGACTACCGAATGGTAACCATTTCTTGTGAAAATGGAATCATGAAACCATATTCCGTGATAGTGGAAGTAAAAAGATTAAGCTGACGTAAAATTTCACTACCACTAAAAAAATCGAGATATTTGTTATTTCAATTTTAAATTCTTATTGACGAAAATGCAACTACTTTTGATTGACTAATTAAACACAACTTTTTTGTCTATCCGCATCATCATATGCGAATAAAATTCTAATTCAATTAAATATATTAATTAAGAAATAATACAAATGTACTATCGCGTTTTGTAGAAAAAGTACATACGAGGGAGCGTTTTTATATTCGCGGAATGGGGGACAAGGGGTGGAAATAAGAAAACCAAATTATTTTTCTTTTTCAATATATTCACCTGCAAGACGGATACATTTTTCACATCTTTCAATTAATTTATTTATACCCTCATAAAAAAATGATTTCTCTTTATCTGCAAAATACGCCGAAACTGCCTCCTTGACTTCATCATCGGCAGTAAATTTTTTACCTCGCAGCTCTTTTTTCATTTTCGGAAACAGGTAATAATCACTCGGGGCCAGGTCTGGGCTGTAGGGTGGGTGATTTACAATTTCGAAGCCCACCTTATGCAGGGCAGCTAACGCAACGCGGCTCTTGTGGACCGGCGCGTTGTCGTGCAAAAGCAGAACACCTTTTGTCAATTTTCCCCGTCTTTTCTCTTTAATGGCTTCTTTTAGTCGCTCTAATATTGAAGCGTAATATTCTCCGGTTATAGAAACACCTTTATCTTTATAATCAATCAACAATATTCCTTCCGAGTCCCAAAATACCGTTGCCATGAGTTTCCCAGCTGGTTGTGACACTTTAAATTTCTTGGGAGGTGCTGTGCCCTTTTTATGCCACTGCATGGAGTCTTGTTTGGACTCAGGTTCATAATCATGAACCCAAGTTTCGTCTCCAGTAACAATTCCACTCAATACACCATCCTTGTCTTCATTACAGAGGTCCAAAAATGCACGCGAACACTCTACGCGCTGTTGTTTTTGCGGCAGCGTGAGCATTCTCGGCACCCATCTTGCGCTGACCTTAGACATGCCGAGATGATCGTGTAGGATTTTAAAAATTGTTGTATCGGATACTCCAACCATTTCTGCGAGTTGTTTCTTCTTTAGTCGAGCATCTTCGAGTACAATTTGTTCAACTTTTTGGATAAGTGCTGGCGTGGTCACCTCAATGCTCCTGCCCGGCCTCGGGTCGTCTTCAAGGGATTCCCTTCCTTGTTTAAATAAACTATGCCACTTGTACACCATGGTTTTTCCTGGACAAGAGTCGCCGTAAACCAATGACATCTCATTCATTATGGTCGCGACTGATTTTCCTTGCCTGGTAAGGAACTTTATAACGGCACGATATTCGATTTTTTCCATATTTCACTTTTCACTCCTGATTATGTTACTTGGTTGACGATAGCTCAAAGACTAACTGTCTAATAACAATGAAACTTCGTATTTATACTAATCATGAGTCGCTGCACAGGCCACGCCTCCAATGCGCCTACTCGCCCCTCTACAACCCGCTCATGCCGCGAATATAAAAACGCTCCCTCGTATCTACGAAAAAATGAATTTGTTCTTATTGGTTTTTGAATTATCGATTTTTACAAATATCTGAATTACATACGTACATATATTTACAAAAATCAGTACCTCAATGCCTCCCTACAGTCTCATTATCTTTTAGTAATAGGATTCCAATATAAAGTTAAACAAAAAAATTGATGCTACATAAACTAGCACGCCGCCTGTATACCAATCCTGAAAATTACAAAACAATATAGTCATATGTATTATCAATATACTTATTACATGGAATCTAAGAAACAGATATTCTTGCATTTTCGAAGAATTGAATAACTTGACTAGCCTTTAGTAAACATATTATGTCAAATATTAAACATATACTTATAATAATAGATTACAACTCTTGATTAATTATATCTTTAACTACGTATAGAAAACTAACGGAACTGAATAAAAATAAGATTAGTTCTATAGAAAACCCGATTACATTAGTTGATGTCATTTATCACGAAAAAAGAATTATAGACTTTGTCAAAAGTTCAACGCTTGCCCAAGCACCGAATTTTATACAATTCGATCTTAATCTTTCCCATTCTATCACCGGGACAGATATATAGATTATCTGGAGCAAATTTATATTTCATTGGTTGACGTGTTAAAACACTTAAATGAAAAACATCGGAGACTAGAAAGTCATGAAAATTTGTTGTCACGTGTTCTGGATTTATTATGTTTGTTACATAGAGCTGTGTAGGTACACATGTTCGAGCTTATACATAAAAGTGTTTCTTAAGTGATTTTATACTTTTGAAAGCTTAATCTTTAAAAAGCTGTTTACATAAATTTTCAAGAGGTAAATCGAGAATTTTTATTTTGCTTATAAATATTACTAGATCTTACTCATACAACCATGTACTTACAAGTGTATTGATGGCAAAGTAGTAATTGTACGTCCATGTGAAAAGTGCATGTATAAATCTTATCATTGATTGTATGACACATCTAAAATTCTTCTTTTTGAATAGGTTCTTGTATAAATATTATTATATTATCAAAATTTTAAATAAAGGTGGATATACGAATGCCTACCCATATAAAGATTATATATCAATTACAAACGAGTTAATAATAACGTAATGTAGAATTTAAGTTTTACAATGTGTATTGGTATTGTACTTGTAAATATATAACATGATTTTACATGTAAATAAAAACGATGCAACATATACATATGTAATAGAAAGAAATTTCTAATTATTATACATATTTACAATAACCTAAAAATGAATACTTGCAATCTACATACTACATACATACTACATAGTACATACATATAAGTGAATAATAAGATAGGATATATAATGTTCTTTTACTCATTGTTTTGTAATTATGTCCATCAAAAAATAAAAATAAATACCTAAAAAGAAAAGAAATTCAATAACTACTTAAACTTAAGCTATTCAATTAGTTTAATAGCTTAAATATATTTAATCACTAAGGTTGATATATAACCCCTTGTTTTCGTACAGGTATTTTTCGCCGTGTTTTACCAGGTGCGACACTTTGCAATTGTCTGCTGATGATGACAACTTAGTTGTCGAAATGCGTATACAGAATTACAAAAGGTAATGTGGAAAGAGGTTATATATCAACCTTAGTGATTAAGTTAATCAACCACAGGGTCCATCAAATTCAGCTTAAATATAGAAGAAAATAATAAAATAAGTTATATTTATAGAATATAAGTATGGAATAGGTTATAAGCTAATTGATAAATGTATAAAAAATGTTAGTATAAAGTAAAACTAAAGTTATGATAAAGTAGAGTTTTTATACAAGGAAAGAAATTGTAGAATGAATAATTTGTAGTTTATTGAAACAAGTATTGTGAAATAATCTTGAGAATCTGAAGAAGCCACTGCGTAATTAAACAATTGTCATGTACAATTATTGAAAATACAATTAGTGAAAATTTTAACATTCTGTATTTATTAATACCTTACATATTTATTAACCTAAAATTATATTGAATATGATGATATTTAGAACTATATTCAGAAATTAACTTAAATTATAAATAACTTAATTAAGAAGACACATATAAGTACGAACTTTTGTCTTATTTAGAAAAGATATTAATACCTTAGAAGAAAAAAGTTGACTCTAGAGAACAATTTACATAAATACTCTATAATATTTTATATATATATATATATATATATATATATATATATATATATATATATTCTACAAATAACCAACTTTTTAAACAATTATTATATATATAGTATTTTCCTCTGCCGATTTTGAAATACAAACAAATTATTAATAAAATATATATATATATACTACTTTACATAAATGACACATTTCGAGTTCCTAAACCTGAAACAGCTGCTATAGAAAACAATATTGGTTTTCTTAATGACATAATTAAAAAAGACCGACATCTTACTACATGAACTATTCAAGGAACCCTAAAGGATGGTGTGACAGCAATTAGTATCATAATTAATGAAAACAACTACTGCCCAACAAGGCAGTGATTACGGTGGTCATTTCGCTCTATTCCAGAACTTGTCAAATACTCATTTCTATTTACCTGGTGTCATCATTATCGAAACGATAATACAAAGTAATGAGAAAACTGACATCCGAGAGATAGACTTATAATCAACTCTCATTGCTTTAAATTGTCATTATTTTAAGCAAAAATTTTAAAATACGAGAGATTTGTTCCTGTTATATTTCTCACAGTTTGACTCAATAAAAGTTTGAAGAGAAGACCGAGTAAGATGATGCAGACTAGATCGCTTTACCATCGCTTATTTAATGTACAGTGTATATCATTACAGAGAATGAAACTATGTATACTGCTGTGATCCCGAAAGATGCAGTAATCGAAAATTTGGATCTTTAAAAATGAGTCGGCTACAACAAAATTTTTTCGAAAAAAAGGCCAAAATAAAAAAATTATCGCCACGTTTTTTAAAATTAATGGACATGTTTCCATTGTGACTTTGGAGATAATGCAGAATGGAACATTACAATTTGTTTTACGATAATTGTCTAAGAATAAAAACTATTTTACATAGCGATAACTTTCGGGCCCATACTACTGGTTGAACGATTGAGTATTTGCATGCCCAAAATATTGAAGTAACGCACATAATAATTTCTTTTTGTTTTCATGTCTAAAAGATAAGTTACAGAGTTTGCATTTTTTTTTGGCGAAGAAGCGCTTGACGCATTAAAAATTACATAAACAAGCTGGTGCGGAAAACTTGGACAAAGTGTTTTGATTGAAGATAGATTTTCACAGATGCAAAAACACATTGGTGTGGAAGGCAATACTTTGGAAAATTATAAGTAAATATGTTTTGTTTTTGCTAGTTGGTAAAATAATAAAAATTTTATGTTAAAGAAAAGTATTATCTTAAACGATCCAAGAAATTCTGTAAATTACTAGATATATAATATATAAAACATATTTGGCTACTGTGGAAGACATATATGTGATAATGTTTGCAAAAATTGTACTAATGAAAATTAAATTTTTCGTATAGTCAAATAGTCCCTTAAATACGCTTCTCTGCGATACTTTGGATTTAATAGTTATATTAATTTTTAAAAAATTTGTTTTGTCAACAAAAATCAACGTCATGTACAATTGCCTTCAAGCCTTGAAGAGAATGACAGCATGTACAGCGAAACACCAAAGAAAAAATTGATCACATGTCAAAGATTATATGTACAACCTATTAGCATATCGACATAACAAAGCTAAGGCATTAAAACAGGCTAAACTACAGTTTGTTTTCACGTAATAAATTCAACAGAACCCGAAAATAATGTCTTAAATGGTAGAAATATTTACCATAAACATTAAAAGGACATTTTCTTTTAAGTAACAAATAGATGGGCTTTCCTGGAAACTCATTTCCTAAGCTCGCACTCAAACTTCTGCCGAAAATTTATGAAAGCTATACTACAAATAAAACAAAAAAGTCTTCAGTTTTCATATTTCTTTCGAAATACAAGTAATTTATTTAAATGGCACGTATCATGAAAATTATGTACAATAATCCTTTTACCTAAAGTATTATCGCATGTCTCCTATTACAATAAAATAATTTCTAAATATTTCATAATTTTACCAATACGTGGTTATTGAAAAAAAGCAAGAAAATAACATAAAAGAGAAGGTCTAGATTGATTAGTTAATTGATTACGACAATCGAAATACTAAAAAACTAACACTACAACTACGCTCTTCACTTATCGTCTTTCTACTAGTTGAACAGTGTCATAAGTTTGATTAGATTTTTTAATTTAGTTCAATAATTTACATACATATATCATCAACGTACCAATCTACCAATTCCCCAAAATATTAAACCGATAATGTGTTAGGTTATTGCCACTTACACATTTACGCTATGTATATCCAAACAATGCTTAAGATGCAACTATAAGTAATAAACCCATTACTAGCCCATCTTGGGTTCTCTCAACACGTAACATTCCATATTACTCACTATATAAAAACTTTTACAAGCGCCATGTTAACACTTTTCATATTTTGTTTACTTTATAACTATCTACACATAAACATATGTCGCGGCAAATAGTTCTTGAATCTTCTGTCAATTGTTTAAATGCAACATATTGTTATCAGTGCTCTTTCATTTTAACAATTCATTTCATAATAAAGGATAAATTCGCAGTTATTTACCATGACGTGGAATAGTGACAACCCGGTTCGAAAAAAGGTGAACCATCTCTATACACAAAAAGAATATGGCGTCGGTTTTTTTGTGGAATATTGATGGGGTATCTTAAAGAAAGGAAGAGAGAACTGATAGAGAACGTCATCTATTCCGGAAATACATTCCAACCAACGAAATCATCATTCACGTTTGTCGAAATTCGTAGACCTACACAGTAATGAACATGAATATAAGATATCATTTTTGAATAGAGAATGCCCTGCTTCAATATGATTTTTATAGATTTCTTAAGTGAAACCTCACTACACATACTAAACGTTCTATTACTTCCATAAAATCCTCATCAATCCTTAACGAATCTGAAAGATGTACCTTTCCAATGACTCCAATATTTTACTAACACAATTGACTGGTAATTTTTGATGTCGTATATTTATTAAAATTCCTATACCTGGAACCGTATGAATAATCCGACAAATCCTCAGTATAATGTAATAATATAATTCTCTTGTAACTAATCTGGTCTAACCTCTACATACTTCCAATCCCTTGACTGTTGCTAGGAAGGTGAGGAACTTCTCTACTTTTCCTTCGTGTTGCCAACACTTTTATGGATGAGCCGAACAATAAAAATATTACTATACTTACAAATCGAAGTACTATTTAGCTTAAATACATTGATGATATAAACGTTATCTGACTACATGCATATGATTCTGTAAACTATTTCCTAAATTTCTAGCACAATTCCATTTACTTTACTATGGAGGTTAAATTTAAAAGTTATTTTCCTTTCTGGGATATCATAGTGAATAATCGCATCGAAGAAGATCCAAGACGTTTACTGCAAACGCATGTCACCTAAGTGCTCTTTCCTACCATTGTCTTGCGTAAAAACGTGGTGTCACAAATTCCTTACTCCAAAAGCCCTTTCGATAATTAATTCCCTGTCTCAAGAACTTAGTCATGTCACCAAAACCTTAATTAATAGCAAGCACTGCAAAGAAGCCGTCCATCTTATCGTAAACTATAATCTCAACTCAAGACCATCTAGTTCCGTTTCTCAACACGTTTCTACCACTTACAAAGTCTACTTACCTTATATTATATTCTGCCAAAACAAAACATCTGAAACATATTCGCAACACACACTACTCCACCGTGCTACTCATCTGTTGAAGACAGTAATCGCTCGGAAATTCGCAATGCGTAAAGAATCTCATAACTGTATAGTGGTGAAACAAAGTGTGAGTATTATGTCAGGGCATATTGTTACTAAACATTGGTTCCGTCCAGATTCTATCACAAGTCTATTACTATGTTATATATTGTTATAATCGTGAAATTCCAGAACCTATAAAAATGTTAAAGCACCCTAACAACCTTAGTCTTGATGAGGAATATGGTTATACAATAATATAACAATTTTTATACGAAACTGTCCAAAACTAACAGTCTTCTTGAGAAGTGGAACTAGTCTCAAAGCAACAATGATAACAGAAATAACATAACGAGATTGGTGTGAGAAATGTTATTTATTATAAATAAACTTATATTTAACTTTTATCCCTTTCAGCATACTCTTCTCCCCAAGCTATACACCGCTGTATATGTTTCTTCCATTGTTCAAAACAATACTGTAATTCATCAGTTGTCGGCCTCTTCGACAACTCGTTTTTGCTTTAATATATTCAACAGACTGAAAATGTGTCCCCTTTAATGCACTTTTCACTTTTGGGAATAAGTAAAAGTCACATGGTGCGAGATCTGGCAAATATAGAGGATGATCAAGCACAACAATGCGCTTGTTCGCTGAAAACTGCTTCACAAATAGGGCACCATTTGCACAAACTATTGTTATGTTTAATTCATCATGCAAAATGTGTCTTACTGTTTCTATGTTAATGTTTATCACATCGGCAATCATTCGAATGCTCAGACATCAGTCGTTCTACACAATTTCATTAATTTTCTGAATATTCCCTTCAGTTCTTGCAGTCACAGTTCGACCAGGAGGTTCATCATCTTCGGCCTCGCTCCGATCTCCAGGAAAGCGTTTGTGCCATTCAGAAACTCGCGCGCGTGACATAAAAGTATCACTAAACACTTCCTTTAACATTTGTAAACATTCTGTTTTTTTCTAATTTGACAAGGAATTTCAGATTAATTTGCTCCTCGATTTTTATCTCAACCACTATCACGGCACTACTAAATAACAGTGCAATTAAAATTCGAAAATAAACTAAAGCAGATAGAGAGACGAAACTACGGGTTGTTCCTTGGAAAGTATCAAGGTCAAGGATATTCCAATTACAGCCTCGCCAGATGCGGCTGCGCGATGGAAGGAGCGCAATCTCGTTATTTACTTGCCTGCCATATCTCGTGTATTAGGCGGAACATACAACGCAATAAAGTGAACAGTTTGTGATACAAAATTACACTTAGAAACAATTATGCCACCTAAAGGAAATTTAATTGCCATACTTCGTACTACTTGCAAAAGTAGATGAAACACCGGCAGAAGAAAAAGTAGTTCAAGAATACGGAAAGAAGAAGAAACCATGAAGAAACTGTGGATAACGACTGCTTATATATTTTTATTATAAGAACTGGGACTTTTTCGGAAGAAACATCATGAAAAGTTATCGAAAGATGACTTTGGTATAGCAATGCACTTGCTTACACTGAAAACTGAATTTAAAGGAATAAACCATGAAACATGCAACACGGTTTAATTGACATTGTGTTTAGTTGTCTAAAAAACTATTTGAAAAGCAAGATTTTATAACTATGAAACGATGTATATATACATGTATAGAAGTAAAAAGCAATTGTAGTGGAAAATGAAAACTATATGTTTTTTATAACATTGTTCTTTCGTAATCAAACCATAAATTTATAGCGCTTACCTCATAAAAAAGTCAATGAAATATATAATATTTAAATTTTTACTGTTCAAATAGGTATGTTATTAAGAGAATTGCGTCGATACTTATTTCATTGTTATTAAAAATTAGCATATGCTCTAGATTAAACCTTCGCTTCCACAATAATCCGTTAGAAATAACGGCAAAAATATGTACATACGAGGGAGCGTTTTTATATTCGCGGAATGGGGGACAAGGGGTGGAAATAAAAAAACCAAATTATTTTTCTTTTTCAATATATTCACCTGCAAGACGGATACATTTTTCACATCTTTCAATTAATTTATTTATACCCTCATTAAAAAATGATTTCTCTTTATCTGCAAAATACGCCGAAACTGCCTCCTTGACTTCATCATCGGCAGTAAATTTTTTACCCCGCAGCTCTTCTTTCATTTTCGGAAACAGGTAATAATCACTCGGGGCCAGGTCTGGGCTGTAGGGTGGGTGATTCACAATTTCGAAGCCCACCTTATGCAGGGCAGCTAACGCAACGCGGCTCTTGTGGACGGGCGCGTTGTCGTGCAAAAGCAGAACACCTTTTGTCAATTTTCCCCGTCTTTTCTCTTTAATGGCTTCTTTTAGTCGCTCTAATATTGAAGCACAATATTCTCCGGTTATAGAAACACCTTTATCTTTATAATCAATCAACAATATTCCTTCCGAGTCCCAAAATACCGTTGCCATGAGTTTCCCAGCTGATTGTGACACTTTAAATTTCTTGGGAGGTGCTGTGCCCTTTTTATGCCACTGCATGGAGTCTTGTTTGGACTCAGGTTCATAATGATGAACCTAAGTTTCGTCTCCAGTAACAATTCCACTCAATACACCATCCTTGTCTTCATTACAGAGGTCCAAAAATGCACGCGAACACTCTACGCGCTGTTGTTTTTGCGGCGGCGTGAGCATTCTCGGCACCCATCTTGCGCTGACCTTAGACATGCCGAGATGATCGTGTAGGATTTTAAAAATTGTTGTATCGGATACTCCAACCATTTCTGGGAGTTGTTTCTTCTTTAGTCGAGCATCTTCGAGCACAATTTGTTCAACTTTTTGGATAAGTGCTGGCGTGGTCACCTCAATGCTCCTGCCCGGCCTCGGGTCGTCTTCAAGGGATTCCCTTCCTTGTTTAAATAAACTATGCCACTTGTACACCATGGTTTTTCCTGGACAAGAGTCACCGTAAACCAATGACATCTCATTCATTATGGTCGCGACTGATATTCCTTGCCTGGTAAGGAACTTTATAACGGCACGATATTCGATTTTTTCCATATTTCACTTTTCACTCCTGATTATGTTACTTGGTTGACGATAGCTCAAAGACTAACTGTCTAATAACAATGAAACTTCATATTTATACTAATCATGGGTCGCTGCACAGGCCACGCCCCCAATGCGCCTACTCACCCCTCTACAACCCGCTCATTTCACGAATATAAAAACGCTCCCTCGTATATATTATATAATGATACAAATGCAAGTTCATTTCTCTTGCTTAGAATGTATGTTATATATCTATATAAAGTTATATACGTATGTGCTATATACATATTATCAATCGATTAAAGCTAAGTTTCGCTTAAAGATTTTAACTTTGTAATTATTTCCCTCGCATGTACATATGCAAGGTGTTCACTAAAGATGCGAAAAAGATCCAGTGGGTTATTCCTATTTTAAAACATTTCTCCAAAAATTAATTTCGAAAAGACGCTCCGTTTCCTAGACGCATGACGATAAAGGATTTTTTTAGAAGAAAACAATACTTTATTACTTACTATTGTATTATGTGTAAAGATACTTAATCTGCAAAAACTACTGAAAATGACTACCACCAGCTAGGACGCATGCATTCAATCTTCTTCCCATCCACTGCCAAACTCTTTCAAAAACACCAGGCTTGCTTTCCATTGCATTGCACTTATCAATTATCCGATTTCTCAAATACTCATCATTTTTCACTGGATTAGCGTTCATTAATGTCTTCAAATGACTCCGTAGAAAAACATACAAGTGATTTAAGTCTTGAAATTGAGTAGTTTATAAGTGAGATCCACGTCCGCTGATCCAGCAATTTTCATAGATTGCTCTTAAAAGTTCACGAACAACCACATTAAACTGTGCTAGTGCACTATTGTGCATAAACCCAGTAGTCCCGTAGTCAGCTGTAAGTCCTCTAGAAACCCAAGTAATGACTCTTCCAAAAAATTTCCCCACCAATGAGTCAGTCCAACTAACCTGTCACCCACAATTCTAACTCAAGTGTTGAAAAAATTGATATTGAAAACGACCTTCTAGTACCGAATGTGAGTTTTCGTCAACCCACATGCGATTATAATGGAAGTTTCAAATCCCTCATTTCTTGAGATATATGTTTCGTCTGCAAAAAGAATCAGCGCCAATAGTTGAAGAATTTTAACCAATTTATGCAATATGTATACAAAATTATTTGACAAAATGCAATACATGGAGGAAAGTCAGTAGGATTTAGTGCTTAAACCCGCTGAATGTGGTATGGATATAAACACAGTTGCTTCAAAATTTTCTAAACAGTCTTATTACTTACATTCAAAGTATTTTCTATTTTTTTAAATAGAAGTACCTGTATCTTCCTTTACCTTGTTCAGAACATTTTCTTCCAATTCTACTATTATTACTGTGTTTGACCTTTCTAATGCCTATTTCATTAAGACATTGATGGATATTTTACAAGGTATTCCTATCAGGAACATGACAATTGGGAAATCGTTCACCGTACAACCGCCTAACTTCTAACAAATTCTATTCAATGTATAAAGTTATCGGTCATCTCAGCATTCGTATAGAGATTCATATTAGAGAGCGTCAATAACGAAAGTTTAATAATCAAACAAAAATACGAGACACAACCAATCAACTTTCGAAAAGAGAAAATGACAAGGCACAACAAACGTGTTGGAAAATTATGTTTTGCATATCTGTGCTGATCTCATGTGATTACAAATTAATAATTTCAAAAATATCCAAACCAGCAGCTTCAAAAAAGCCGTCTTTCGAAAATCATTCGGGGACAGATAACACAATATAATCCAAGGAATGACTCCCTGAAATTTTACCACATATTTAGTAAAGAGATAATAGCATGGTATTCTACTGAAGCAAAATTATCAGTTAATATCAATGAACACAGTAATAATCATATTAAATCACATTAACTCGTACATCGTCTACGTTTACTTTCAGTACATTCGAAAGACATTTTTAGTCATTTTTATTAACATTTAAATTTTAAATTGTATTTGAAATATTAATGTAAAATTAGAATAAAAGAATTATTATTATTTTGAACTATATATAGAAATATACATAGGTAAATAAGTGCAGATTTTTCAATACAAATAATAAAAAAGTTGAAATACTAAACAAAAGAGTTATGCAAAGACGTATTTTAGAAAATTAAAAAGTAATTCTTGTCACACGCGTAAAGAATATTCATCGACTGTATGCGTGGAAAGGAACTATTTGTACAAAAACACAATAAACATCTAACATCTCTTGAAACATGTTAAAGCTGCGACAGGTTTTAAACACAGAAAACAACAAGTGTCAACTCCGAAGTTAATGGTGCTGGAACGACGAAATTTGACAAGGACAGAAAACGTACCGCAACTCGGCTAAAGATAAAGAAACGCATACCATTTGGTTCACACATGTTTAAAATGTGAAGAATACTCATTATATTCTATTTTCTTGAACGAGTTTTTAGGTTAGGAAGTTCATTTAGTTAAGCAAACACAAATAATTATTATGGTAGTGGTGGGTTGACAGATATATTGTTTGGAAATCATCTATTAAAATAGTATTTTATGTGTAGGCCACAAATTCGTTTATTAACAAGTTTTTTTGCAAAATACTATTGAATATGTGTGTTTACAGAAAAAACTCGCAAGAAAATACAATAAAACTATTTTAAAATTAATATTTTAGAGTCCATATGATTTTAAAATATATTTCCAATTTATATTAAATAGATTTTAAATGTTTTAATTTATTTATTTAATACGTGTACATATATTATGTATAGATACAATAAAAATTTTTAAAAATAAGGAAATGTTCGTTATTTCATTCTACATGTAATTTAAAAATAGTAAATTACTAAAGCCCATGCATCTTGATCGTAATAATAGTAATCGTTATACTTATAACACAAAAACCTCATTCATCTTTAGCCATTCCACGAATACGAATATTTATACATATCCTTATGGTAGTACAAAAAGATAAATTATTTATTCAAACGAATATTAATTTCAAAATGTAAGAAATTTGAATAACTAGAATATAGAAAATTTAAAAATACAATTTCAGGTACTAATTTAAAGATTATAATGAAGTTTATGTAAATTTATATGTTTATACTACTTTGATAACATTTCGCTTACGAAGAATTCTTTTTAAACAAGTGTATTTGTATAAGATTGTCATTTCTAAACTTTGATCTCAGATTCCATATAAATATTTCCAAAATTGATTTTGTAAGTAATTGTATAACATGCATTGGTGTATTTTCCAAAATGCTCAGTACTGCAGAAACTTCTTGTTCTGAAATTCCCAGCTCAAAATTATCTATTGATTTTTTGCGTAAAATACTTCCTCGCAACTTTAACGTGAATAGATAGGAAATTTTTAGAAGGTTGTAATAACGCAAATGATTTAGTTTGTGAAGGTCAAAAGTACCTTTACTATATTATATATTAGCAAAAGCCTCAGGGTGTGCGAAGGCATTATTAGTTCAACAGCAATGACTCAGTAGAATGCATTAAAAAATAAATTAAAAGATCTATACCAAGAAAAAGAATATTATTCTC
Organism: Dermolepida albohirtum; assembly: GCA_031893035.1. Classification (NCBI taxonomy): domain Eukaryota; kingdom Metazoa; phylum Arthropoda; class Insecta; order Coleoptera; family Scarabaeidae; genus Dermolepida; species Dermolepida albohirtum. The sequence goes on from JAVIWB010001672.1 coordinate 22,185, forward strand.
AAATAATGGAAGAATGAAATAACTGTAAACAAAATTATAAAGAATCCATTAAAGACTTTTTCCAACGTTTAAAAGTTCTTAACTCACGAGCTTTATCAGCTGCTAAATTACAGACTCAAGATCAAATCTTATTGCCGTGAAAAATTCAAGCAATTAATGAAATAACATTAAATCGTTTTGTTTTTCGTTCAAACATAAATTCTGCTTTTACAGCCGCAGTTTGTGAAGAAAAAGCCTTAAGCATTCAAAAACTTAATAAAGTAAAATTTCGCAATAATTGTAAACGCAATAACCATAATACGTTTGAATGTCGCATTAAACAAACATAATACAAGCAAAGCCTTAATTTTCTCAAAAGTGAAAATACTAATACAGAATCAATAAAATCTTGCAAATACTGTAAGAAATTTGGTCACATAATAAGCGAGTATAGGAAATTAAAAATAAAAAAACAACTAAAAAAATAATGTTCCTGTCAATTCAATAGTTACCAAAACTAACGAAACACATTCTTTAAACTCCCAATCTGCTGTGATGAACACTGCACAGACAGATCAAATTTTCTCAATTAATGATGTTCGAGTATTAAAACTGTAATTTCTAATAATAAACTTAAATGCATCAAAATAATCCCAACAGTCAAAAAACATTAATAAATATCTCAAATTAGGAGAAACTCACGTTACGAAGTCTCCCGATAATCCTATTTTTACAGTAGGAAGTTGTCTATTACCTTTAAATGATCAAAATCAAACCTTTTTTGTAAAATTTCATATTCTTAGTCAGCCAACAAACGTACCATTTAACGGTCTATTCGATAAAGGTTTTTTAAAAAAGGAAGGCACGCAAAATGATTACGATAAAAGAATATTTTCAAAATCTCTAAAAAGAAATTATAGAAGGTATAATCCCAGAAATAGAGATTCAGCATGTCCTCCGCTTGTCTAAAACTAATAAAATGGCCCCAGATAGTAAATCCGATCAATAAATCAATCCAATCTCAGTCATCTTAGAACCTCTTGCACTATTGCCTGAAGTTTACAAAGACGAAGTCAATAAATAGATTAATAAAATGTTAAAACAAGGGATTATTAAACCTTCTGCTTCTGCATAGCCTTCTCCTTTATAGGTTGTACCAAAGAAACTCGACGCTTCAGATACAAGAAACTTATCGTAGACTATGGTAAAATAAATAACGTTACCACTGGCGACGCATACCCACTACCGAACATGGAAGACATACTCGATCAGTTAGGGCATTCCAAATGCTTTACAACGTTTGATGTAACTTCTGGTTAACATCAAATTGCAATGAAAGACACAGATCGTCAAAAAACAGCTTTACAACTCCGTCCGGACAGTATAAGATCACTAGAATGCCTTTTGGGCTTAAAACGGCTCCATCTATTCTCCAAAGGCTGATGAATTCAGTCGTATCTAGACTAGAAGGTTTACAATGTTTTGTCTATGTCGATGATATTGTTTATGCCTCATCATTAAAACAACACTCATTAAATTAACATCTATATTCGATCGTCGCAAATAAAATTATTTAAAATTAAAACTAGACGAATGCTAATTTTTACGTCGCGAAGTCTTACGTAGGTCATATTATTACTAATCATGGTGTTAATCCAAATCCTGATAAAATACACTCGATAAATAATTTTCCTATTCCAATAAAAGATAATAGAGTAAGTCGGATATTTATTTTGAACTTTAAACAAATTGTCAAATCTCTCACTTCTAAAACAAATGACCAAAAAATATCATTCATTTGGGTTGAAATTCAACAAACTTTCAATATATAATATAATATATTAATACCCCCACTAAGATATTCCGATTTCAGTAAAGAATTTAAATTAATGACGAATGCGTCAAACTTCGCCATAGGTTCGGTTTTAAGCCAATTTGAGATTGGCAAGGATCCTCTAGTCACCTATATATCTAATACATTAAATCAATTTGAACAAAATTATAGTACAACAGAAAAAGAGTTACTCGCAATAGCACCTTAGGCCTTACTTATTTGAAGGAAAATTTAAAATTATTGCAGATCATGAAGTTGAGTATGATTACGAGATTATTTATAAACCAGGCAGACAAAATTCAAATGCCCATGCGTTAAGTAGAATCAAAATTGATGATGAAAACAAAAGAGATACTCTCAATATAGAAATTCCTATAACTATTGTTTGATGATAGCTTTTAAAATTTCATTCAATTTCAAATTAGAATATCAATTTAGAATCAAAATTGATGATGAAAACAAAAGAGATACTCTCAATATAGAAATTCCTATAACTATTGTTTGATGATAGCTTTTAAAATTTCATTCAATTTCACTACAAAACTCGAGAAATTCCGAAAATTAAAGAAATCTCTAGAAATATATTTCAACATTTTTCAAACGTTTTGCTGTACTCTAAGGATTTAGTTGATACAAGCCTATATTCAAAAACATTACGTAGTATGTACGATCTAAGTAAAATAAAAGAATCCAACGAGATGTATCATTAGGATGTAATAACAACACAGCATATATTTGTATAACCAAACAATTTCATTTCGCCCAACTAACTTACAAAGATGTATGTTACTCACTGAGAAATGTTCAAATCAAATTATTACTTGATAAGACAAATGACAAGATATACATACATGATGTTATATTTCTTTTCAAGATATTTTGATATGACTAAGTAATCAGATAAGTACTTCTATAGCACCCCCTGCGATGCTTAATGAAACGTAAACACATCTAAGAAGTATTGTTCCATACTTTAATAGCCAGGGAAATAAACCCTATCTGGTATTAAATAGATTGTGTCTAGTAAGTAGTGCCTTTAGAGAGTTGTAGAACGCTCAATTCTCAATTCCGAATAGTACACTACTATTTGTTTCCCAAAAGTTTTTTTAAGAAATAAGGAAAACATACTGAAAACGACAGATCATTCTCCACCATGACAATGCGAGCTCTCACAGGTCGGTTCAAACAATAGAATATTTGACCGGGCAAAACATTGAATTGATGAGTCATCCGCCGTACAGCCTTGATCTAGCACCCTGTGATTTCTTTTTGTTCCACACGTGAAGAATAAACTTCGTGGTCAACGGTTTTCTACGCCGGAAGGGGCAGTTAAGACATTCAAAGCTCATGTTTTGAAGATACCGCCTTCACAGTGGCAGCAATGCTTTTCGGATTGGTTTAAACGAATACAAAAGTGCATTGATTTTCAATGAGAATATTTTGAAAAGCAATAAAACTATTTTCGATAATAAAAATTGTTTTTTTGTTTGCTATTCCCGAAGTATAAATGGCTACCTTGTGAGAATAATATATAAAACCTCATTTCTTATATGTATATGTACATTTATACTGTATTAATTTTATATCTATCACATATAAACTTGTCGTTTCATATTGACTATGCGAAACGATTTAACTAAATATTCATACGCATCTCCTATACCTAATTACGAATCTCAAGCTATAGCGACAGAACTTGCTAAATTCATTACCCTTTTTGCTATTCCTAAAATAATTTTATCTGACCAAGGTACGGATTGTACTTCAAAACTAATGAAAGGTTTCAGTAAAGTTTTCCAGATAAAACACGTATTATCATCTCCTTATTACCCACAAAGTAACGGTGATTTAGAAAGATCTCATTTAACATTAAAGGACTATCAAAAACATTATACCGTGAATATATTTTATAATGCAACATGCACATACATACACTAGTTGCTAGAGTAACGTAATAATGAAATGACAGCAATGTATTTTAGCGTGTATTTTATTTTGCAACATAGGATGTCAAAATAAGTTACTCTATTTTTGAGGTATGTATAGTGTAGAAGAAAAACTGTTATTAGTGAACTGGTATAACTCGAATATGAGTTTGAGGAGAGTAGCAGATTTGTTTCAAATTACATATCCTGACCGTCCAAGACCGAGTCCAACTACAATAAGTAGGTTAGTACAGAAGTATAAAAATAATGGATGCATCGTTCCTAATCATAAAAAAAAGAATAGGCCAAGATATGTTATTATTGACGCCAAAAGAGATGAAATTCTACAAACAATCGAAAATAATAATATGCTCTCCTCAAGAGCTTTAACACAAACTACAAATGTAAGCAAATCTTCCGTGCATAAACTACTAAAACGAGAACATTTTAAGTCGTATCATTTTCAAAACCATCAGGAACTAATTGCGAATGATGCAGAAAGAAGAAGTAACTTTTGTGAAATCATGTTGGATAAGCTTCATAATGATGATACTTTACTACGCAGAATCTGCTTTACAGATGAAGCAACATTTTATGTAAATGGCGAAGTAAATTCACAGAACTGCCGCTACTGGAGTAGACAAAATTTGCATAGATATCATATCACAAGGACTCAGCGGCCACAGAAAGTCAATGTTTGGACTGGGTTGATTGGACACCATATTGTAGGACCGTTTTTTATTGAGGGTACTCTTACAGGAGAAAAATATTTAGAATTGCTTGAGTACAGAGTTATGCCAGCCCTCCACGCTTTAAATATTGATGGTGAGATTTGGTACAAGCATGATGGCGCGCCGGCACATAATTCTCATATGGTTAGAACATTTTTCAACCAAAGATTTCCAAACCGTTGGATAGGCCGTGGAGGAGAAGTAGAATGGTCCGCAAGGTCACCAGACCTGTCTCCAAACGATTTCTTTCTTTGGTCATGTATCAGAAATAAAGTTTTTCATGGAGAACCTCTAAACAATATTGACCAATTAAAAAATAGAATACGAGTTGCTGCAAGAGAAATAACTCCAGAGCAGATACAAAATACAATAAATTAATTCTACAATCGCTTAGGATACTGTCTGGCCGTCAATGGTGACATTTTTGAAAATTTGTTAAATTAGTTTTTAAATTTTGTTCAACTACTGTATTTCACATCCTATGTTGCAAAATAAAATACACGCTAAAATACATTGCTGTCATTTCATTATTACGTTACTCTAGCAACTAGTGTATGTATGTGCATGTTGCATTATAAAATATATTCACGGTATTAACAAAAAACAATCGAATTAGGATGAATTTATATTGTCTGCAATGTTCGTCTATAACAATCTTTCTCCCAATTCTACAACTTACGAACTTTTAGCTGGAGAAAATCTAATAGAATCCAAAAACAAATCCAACAAAAATTAAGACTATAAGATTAATATTTTACAATTATAAAATTGGTGGTTTTGTATATGTTCGAAATAAAGCTAACGTTTCAAGCCTAAATAAAATACTCCAAAATTCATAGGCCATTTCGAAATTGTTGAAATAATATTCAAATTAAGCGTGGTAATAAATTAAACCCATATCACACTGAATTATTGAAATCTTTTGTTTCAGATTGTGAGGAAACCTACAAAAAATATCAGCACCCACATCAAAAACCAATACGGTTTCTTTTACACTCACTGTCCTTGTCCTTTTACTTATCGTTACGCTGACTTTAAAAGAAAAGAATAATGAAATGAATTCTAAATATAACATTAAATATGTCGATACAAATGTAGGTTTATATTATAATCATGTAGATACTGACTCATTATAATTTGTCAGTTATAGAGCAAGGAAACGAATAATTTCGACATATTATTTAAGATCATTAAGTTTGTCTACACATCAAGGAACTTCTAGTAATTACAATCATTTAGTTTCCTATTGTTCGAATTTTAATAAAACAACAAATAGGCATATCTAACACCGTTTCAAATTTTAATGCTTCTATCTAAACATTAAAACTTAATGAAGTCAAACTAAATCTAAATATTGAAAAATTCAATAATTTTACTGGTCAAACAACAGGTTTGTATGTCATATGATTGGATCAAGTCGTAACTGAACAAATACATTTATTAATGCAATTAACTATTGGTCTTGACGAAGATCTTGATTTGTTTATTAATGCAATAACCTTAACAAAACATAATATTCTTCACTAAATGTAATTATACACGTAGGTTTATTAACAGAATTAAATAAGATTATCCTACCCGAAGGTCAATGTTTACCTTTTGCAATTACTTATTCAAATATTTATAAATATTTTGAAGTAAATAAATTAAATGGTCTATATACACCAAAATGTTTATTTTTGCTTTTAAAATATCCATAGTAGAACAAGCGCAGTTAACCTACACAATTTATTACCTCTTCTAATATCGAACAATTCGTCAACTTTATATTCCAATATTGCACCATCCTGGCCTTACCTTCTGTTATGTTCAACAAGAATACACTATGCACAGTTGAAAAATCTAGAAAGATGCACCTTAATAGCTTCAGCTAAATATATTTGCAATCACGCACCCGCCGTACAAACTATGGAAAAACTTCTTTCTGAGACGTTACTTCTAATATATTCGACTCAACAACTGAATCAAACATCAGAATCAAAAAAATAATGCTAGCTGAAATGGAAGTGTGACACCCATTTCCGAACAACCAGTGGATATATGTCTCCACTGAAGTGATTAGATTAACCATTTTCGGTCCAAATTCTAAAATAAAAGATAATAACATCAAGAACACTGGTCTTGTACAATTACAAAAAGGTTGTAAGGATACACTACAAATATTGTTTTAAAAGCTATCAATACAATCGTTACAAAGTTGATCGCTGCATTACCAAACCCGAAAACTTGTCCATATAACCCATACAATTATTATCAATTAATGTGATAAATACTAAAATAGAAGGCGTGCGATGCGCAACTTATGAGTTAAATCAATTAAAGCAATTGCTAGATGATCAATTAAAAAACGAAACACCATTGGTATTTCAACCTTTTCTCTATTATAGGATCAATAATTGGAATATTAGGGACTTACAAAGTAATTCAATGGATAGGTTTATTCCACTTCATTAAACGACTACTATGTTGCAAGGCTGATCGTTCATCTGACAGGTGTTGTGCACAAATATTCAATACAAATATTATTGGCGTACCGGTTACTTGACAACAACTTTCTCAAATAATAGAGAACGAATAAAGTTCATATGAAATCGAGATGAATTCCACAGCAATCCCTATTGTTTTTGACACGAATTAATTTAACAAATTTGTAGTTAGAAAATACATTTCATCATTTCATTTGATTCAAGTTAATGTTTAAAAAATTATATATTTTTAATACAATCTTCCAGGAGGGACGTGTTATATACCTGTTTATTTCAACATTAATTACTAAATGTTTATGTAAAACTCATATACAATATTATTTTCCTTTAATTCATGGACCATAATCATTCATGTAATTACATTTATTATTTATTCAAATTATCAATGACAAACTAGTAATCATTTATGTAGTTTCATATATTTATACTACTCTGATAATATTTCACTTACAAACAATTGGGTTCATACAGGTATATTTACATAAGATTGTCGTTTCTGAACTTCAGTCTCAGATTCCATATAAATATTTCCGAAATTGTTTTCAAGTAGTATTGTACAACTAGCATTACAATAAAGCTGTAGTTAAGAAAGTGTATTTATCTTACATGAAAGAGATCCCAACAAAATAATTTAATTTTGATCCGGCTGATAATTCAGTATCAAGCTACCGGCCCATCACATAGAAGGTCTTGGCAACGAATCCGACGGCTTGCTATCTAGAAAGGAATTTCGTTGTTTCTCCTTCCGTTTAAGTGAATGCTGACAACCAAATGTCTTAAGTCGCACCACAAGCAAAACAACATTATATTCTAATTTTGCCATTTCTTCGTAATGACAGATAAAATTTAGTTAATGTTTGAGATTTGATTTAAAAGTGGCAGTACGAATGAAGTAACTAAACTATGATAAATGGCAAATCCTAGAATGCGAAAACTCGCAATTCGTAATCCAATATTTACTTTTTTACACTAAACAGACACATTTGAAATTTTATGCACGATCAGTACTATCAAAAACAGCAACGACTCGAAATTATCCATAAAATTAATGGTAATATTTTGAACGACCGAATAACTAGCACCAAGAAAATTGGTGTGAACATATAGTACATCACATTTTCACGTAAAATTTACCATGTACAAATTGTTAGCAAAGTAGATACGAATTTTGAATCTTAATCAAAATCAAATGCGAATACAAAGCCACTTAACAAGAACCTAGTTGACGAAACTTCTCTTCTTCACTAAATGAAATATCAATAGTACACACATCATTTCTTTCCCGAAGAGAGCCAAGCTATTTCCATTGGTGAGCAAACTAATGGTTACGATTTTTTAAGATTCTAAGGAATAATTATCACAGAATATTATCCAAAGACCCAAGCTGTACTAGTTTATATGAAGAAAGCGATTTTTTTAAAAGAAATGTGAAATGTCCCATAAAAAGTAATCTTTCAATACAACAACGCGCCTTCTCATTTGTCCCATAATGTTCAAATAAGCAATAAAGAAAAATTAAGGAATCGTATATTCATTGCCTTTAATAAATTTATAGTAATAATATTAATAATAATAATAATAATTCATGCCCTTACATCTCCAAACAGCTTAACGTTAATTACAAGTGACTTTGGTGATGCGCCAATGACTTACCACTCAACCGGCTTATAATTAAGTCCAAATTCTTTAGGAAAAAGTGCATTTTGTAACGTTTAGCATATTATTTAGAATGTGAAATGTGTACATTCCGAATATTGTAATTTTTTTTAATATTAAATCATTTTTTCTACGACCACTATTCAAAATAGTCTTTCCGAATCAATTACCGTCTGCAAATTAGATAATTCCTCAACCACAACGAAACAGTGACATAACCGTGCACAAAAATAAGTACTTTGCGCAATTATATCACTTTTCCGCATACATTTAGCACTTCAACATTCTTCTACTTTATAAATAGTAATTTATGCCGAAAAACGTACTTTGAGGAGATATAGGGAAATATTGAAATAAATGGGCTCACCTTGAATTTTGAAAAAAATCACCTTTTGTAACTTCTTGATGTCGAAGAATACGAAAATTACCATTTATGTGTACCCTGATATGTTTTGTATTTTTCGAATTGACAGTTTGTGTCAAATTACATGTCACATTATTCAAATAAATAGACACATCTGCATATATTTTATCATTAAAAAGTAGTGTGCAACACGTGCGTAAAACACTTTTCCGACTCGTTTGATTTACGGCACTCGTGCCACAAACTTCCGCACTCGTGGAAAAAAGTAGACCCCTAAGCACTTGTTGCACAAACTAATATTATTGTAAGACGCTATTACAATTTAATAATAGGTAAATAATATTTAACATAACCGAAAAATAAATTAGTATAGGTCACGTGAATATTTGTATAAAATTAAAGATCGTTTCCAATGAACAATCACTTCACTCATAAATAGTTTTATTATTCATTTCACAACCTTTTCATCGCTTTTTGAAAAGAACTAATTTATTAACTCTGAAAATCAAATTCTTAAAGTTAACTCTTGACGTTTTCTTGATTAAGACTAGTTTACTTATAAAAAGTTGCGTTCGATGCCTACAATGCATTAGCATATAAAAATGCTCATGGTATATGTATATCTATGCGCCAGATTCAATTTTACAAGCTTTATTTGTAAAAGTGCAAGATCAAACAAGGTGTCATTAGAAATGTTTCGCAGTAGTCTGAGGTACATATGTTTTAAACTACCTCCAACGAATTACCCTCAGGAGATGCTAAGAGTTTAAAGTGCAATATTGAGAGTATCAAAGAATCGTCAACATTTATATAAAAAAAATTCAAATTTGCAAGACGTAGCTAAAGAGAGAAGTACCCCATTTTGGTAGCAATCCAAAAGTTATAGGTACAAACTGCTTATTCTTTTACAATACATGTGTTTAGATGTAATAAATTCATAGAGATAAAGGTGCTATTTACATTTTTTGTAGAAAATTTTGGGGAAAAGCACAAATATTAACAAATTTTTGAAACGATAGCAAACTTATGTTTACCACTAACCAAGCCTTTCTTTTTTTATTTAGAAGCAAGAAAAATGCTTCCAAATTTTGTATACGTTTCACCATATATGGCACATTTGCTCCCTTACTCTTGTCTTAGCCTATCTTAAAAAAATATTCTTGTAAAAGATGCACCTAATCGAAAGAAAATCTCTTAACAAGCGCCTAAAATAATATGTTTTTATACTACTCTACTTAATTAATTTATAAAGGACCTACATTCGCTTTTACGTAAAAGGCATAAAATAGATCTACTCGTAATAACGTATGTAACATCCATGAAACCAAATTTCGCTAAAAAAAATTGTAATTTATTCTAAAAAGGATTTTACAGCATTTAAAATCCGAAAAACCATAGTTTAATGTTCTCAGAAAATATACTTCATTTTTTACAGATTGGCGGGTGATACAGCATGTAGTCCACAAAGTGGACATTCGTCATCTACTTGTGGGTCACCTCCAGCGACTGCATCGTCAACAAATGTAATATCAGACGCTTTATCAACACCTACAGCCACATCTTGTATTACATCGACGCATTTACCATCGACATGGTCGCTTTTGGCTGATTCTGCTGGTAAGCTTTTTAAATTCATTACGTAAAATGTGGCAATGACAATTTTTTCTTATCTTAATATAATTAATCTGCCAGCCTCGTAATATTTTATTTATTTTGGCCCCGAATCTTATTAAGGGTTATTTTAAATATAACTAACTAACAAAATTTTAATACAAAAACCGTATCCACTCTTTATTAAATATAATAAACATTAATATAAAAGAAAGATTGAACACATCAACAAATAACTCTTGCATTAATGTGGATTCTATGGAATGAAATAAAATTGGAAATATCGATTTAAATTGTATAAACTTGTGAACAGAACTTTTAATTTTAATATTTACATTAGAAACCTAATTGTGTCAATATTTCGTCAAATATTTAGCCAAAGTTAATAATTTTTGTTAAATATAAAATTAATTTATTCATTGTACATTTTAATTATTCCACTTCAACTTTAACGAACTTGAACTAACGAAGCTAACGTATCATTATACTATTTTCTCAAGAGCCTCAAAATACAACTGTATTGCTGTAATAAATTCTTTATTAAGAAATTTCTTTGAGTTGGATAATATGTAGACGTCATTTGAGGCTAGATCTAGCGAATGGATAGGTTAAATACGACCATAAATCTCAAAGCAACCATTTTTTCACAAATAAGTTCACTGTTATCAGAAAGCGCATTGTCATGATGAAAGAGAACTTTTTTCTGATCCTTTCCAGATAGCTTCTCAGGAATTGCTTTCTTCAATTTGTATTATAGGGTGATTAATAGTTTGGACCTTTTCAAGATGCTTTACGAATGTTATGAAAAACATTACAATATCTGCCAATGCAAATTTCTTGGATATCTTTAAAGGAGGGCTACCATAATATGTTCACTGTTGAAATTGCTGTTTGAATAGACACATATTTTTCGAGCATAATAAGTCTTCGGAAAAAATAAACTCGTTGAACGGTTTTCACGTTTTGAACTATACTTCCCGTGGATTCTACCTGAAAATGTTTTTACGATGATGTTTTTTTGATGCCAATTATTTGATCGTTCAGAATAACATAGTTAATTAATTCAAAGCTCACATTACTACATTTAAATAGTGCGCACCCAGGGATAAATTAAGGCTTTCTAAAGAATATTGTAACCCAAATTTGTCCATATCAGTCACAATTTCAGATAGTTTGGTCCTTTAAAAATATTTGGACCACGAATTGTGAGTTATGCATTTTTTAATTTTCCATTTAGGCACTGCTATAACTTTCAAATTAAACATCAGAAATTAACTAAAATTTACCTCTTACTATAAAAAACTATTTACACTCCGTAACAAAAGTACAAAATATTCATTAATTTTCGGGAAAGTAAGTTTCATATTTAAAAATAGTAGTAGGCGATCAAAAGATTTAGGCCGTATTATCAATTTCTTAACCAATGTGATACTAATAAGTGCTTTGTTTGTGAGTAGTGTGTTTAAATATTGTAGAAACGAGTTACCTCTTAATTCGTCTTATATTTCAACATGAATCGTGGCGAACTATTAACTCGCATTGAAATGGGTTTAATTTGCAGTCGAATTGATAAAAATTGTGAATATGTAATTTATAATTGATTAAAGAAAATTATGGGAAAGCACGAAAAACTGAAAAGCCAAGCACAGATAACGATTCTCGCAGAACTTTAAGGTGTATTTAATTCTGCACTGACTGCAAAATAAACTGCAGCAAGAAAGAAGTAAAAACAAATATTCGCAATGTTCGACATTTACTAAATCAAACAAAACACCTGAAACGAAAATGTCAAAAAAAAAACCCAAAATAAAGATTCGAGATTAGCGAAAAAAAATTAATCTAGACGGTCCCAATAACTATGAATATAACTTTAACGATTTAAGAAAGTAAAAAATTGTTCTAAGTCGTGAGCAGAAATTGGTGAAATCATGATATGGACCATAAGATACAACAGAAAAACTGAAATTAAATTATTAGATGGAAAAGCGAATAGCGCTAATTATATGAATTTATTTAGTTAACGACCAAATGCCACGCCATGCTGCATGATTCTCAAATCCGGATTTCATTTTCCAACATAATAATATAATACTTCAATACACTGAGCTCGGATTATAAAGGACTACCTTCGACGTAGAAGTGGCCAACTCTCTGGCCCGATTTGAATATTAAATTGAAAACCTGTATTCTACAAGATTAGAATGGTTTATTAAATATAATTTATTAATAATTGTCACATTTCCTTTGTTAACAACTTTAATTAGTACATATCACGTATTTTAAGTACAAATAGCTATAAAGTCTTGAGTATGTGTGGTTATAACGTTTAATTGAACAATTTAATTTAGGTGTAAACTTGTCGTTTCAAGCAATCTGTCTTGGAACTACATACCTTCCGCGCAGATTTTCTAGTAGTATTCACAAAACTTTCCTTTACCTCATTAGAGGGTATAGTAATTTTAGAAAATAACGTTTTGGTATGCATATCCCAAAATATAACTACTTGATTTATTATTCTTAGTCCGTGAGAAATTTGCCAAATGGATTTTCTGTAATTTTGACCACATGATTCCATCAAGTTTTCTTTTATAATTACTTTATTATTATAAGGAGTTTCATCTCAGCAAAACTTATCCCTAACTTGAGCAATTGTAACTAATCACAGATAGTTTATCAAATCGAAGATTAGATTCTTTCTTGATGAACATTTCCGTAATTATACAGAAGCATAAGAATATTTAACAAAAACATCAAATCAATCTTACTGTAACAGTATATTATATATTATATATATATATATATATATATATATATATATATATATATATATATGCTTATATATTATAGTAATTTCCATTTCCACATTTGTTGCAATAAATTAAAAAAATATATATTTGTACGGTTTTTTAATAATTATAAAATATACCTGTATACAAATCGCACCCCATTTTTATCACAATTATATATAAATTTCTTTCTTCAATATAATTAGATTTATAATAAATTATTATAGAACAAAAAATTCAAAAACACTAAGTCTGGTTATTAATATTGATCTTCTTTTGTCAAAATTTTAGTCAATTTCAAGCAATAGTAGACTTACTTGACATAAAAATATAATCTGCAAATCTAATCAATAATTTTTTATACAGGGGTTAAAAGTGAAATTCGAAGCCCTGGCTTAGCTGACGCAGAAGTAGCCAATTTATCACAGGATCCTTCTAGTTTCTATGGTAGCGCAGTCGATTTAGGAAGCGTTTACGATAAAGACTATTCACAAACGTATTCAACTGCCCATCAGTATTATAACAGGTAAACATAGTGCATTACACCTCAATTAATTTCTAAATATTATTTTATTAATTTAGTATGCAACAAGCGTATGGTTCGACGAACAGCGCTGCCTCCGCGTATATAAACACGGCATCTTCGTTCTACAATACGTCATCTTATGCATATTCCACTCTAGCACCTAGTCGGGGACTGAACCCGGCTTGTAAAGTGAGTACAGGGTATTTACCGTCACCATATTCAGCACCAGCCTCTCCATTTCAAACGACAGGACACACACAGACAGGACAATATTCTCCATATACGAGTTACAGCACACCGGGCACATCCTCTTTTGCACAAGGATTTTCTGCACAGGTATTTCATTTTGAAGTTCATTTTATTTTTTATTCGATTTGCATCTACTTTCATTGAAAACTAAATTATTCGATGTATGTACACACATACATATATACAAATACACCTACATATATATATATATATATATATATATACAATATAATAATACAAGTGTCCAAGGGTGACCATCCATTAGAATATTTCAGAGATAGCTATACCTATCTCTGTAACTGTAATACAATTCGAAAGAAATTAAAATTGTGTACCAGAATATGGAAAAATATACGATACAGTTGTTCTATTTAGAAAAGCAACTTATGATGATTTGAAATGAACTAAACTCGGCATTACATAAATTTTAACCACTTGTATGTATACAATTAAGCCATTTTAAAAGTATAGTTGGAAAGCTTGGAGATTTAGTAATCTGTTAGTATTATCGTCTGTCTTTCCTACTATAAAATATACATGGTTTTAAGTAAGCTACTGTTGTTTTTAATTTGAAATTGAATTTTTCGAAAATGGTTAATTTTAGGAATAGGGAAACTTTATAAAAGTCCACATCAAATTTTACGAACAATTGAAAATTGCAATAATATTCAGGTGTTCTTTTTAAACCAAGGAAAATGACACCAGCTTCCGGCATAACCGGAAATGTTACATGAGTGCTATTACCTTATTTGAGAACATTACCTTATTTGAGGATATACTCGAAAACACTATTACCCAAATTTCCAAAATTCAAATCAAAGTAGTCTCTAAAATATTCTAATAGGTGGTCGCCGTGAGACACATGTATATATATATATATATATATATATATATATATATATATAATAAAATTAAATTAAATTAAATAAAATATATACACATACACACACGATAAAGTGTTATAATAAATAAACCACAAATAGTATATAAAGATATTTTTTATATTTTGTTTATAAAAAGTATATACACGTATTAATTCAAATATCACCGCAACGTTTTCATTACATCTTTTCTGAATTGAATGTAACAAATTGCGAAACACATCCATTGACAATCATCAATCATCATTAGACTTGTTATTTTCCCCGACACAATAGGTTCAGGGTCGGTAAGTAAGTAGTAAGTACGTATCTATGTACTTACTACAATTATAATATATAATATAATAATTTTAAAATTTCTGAAACACTTGCCTTGTTTACGAAGCGATACACAAAAATAACCGAAATGGCGGCGCTGTGGCTAGGGTTTGCCTAGCACGCATTGTTGCTGCTAGATGCGCGTGAGATAACTTGTTCTGCGTTCGAAGCAGTCGGTTCCTTCACCGGATAAGGTTGTTTCTTGTTTCATTGCATTTTTTTGTAAAAGCATTTTCATACGCTCGTTGTTTTTTATAATGTCAGACTTAAGTGAAAAGCGTGTGGCTGCAAAACTTTGCTTCCTGCTTGTCAAAAATGCTGCAGAAACAGTTTTGATATTGCAAACAGCTTACAAGGATGACGCTATGAGAAAAGTTTATGAATACTTTTCTTGTTCAAAAAATGCGAAATATCAATTGATGACACTAGACGTCCATCAACTTCCAGAACGGATGGAAATGTCGAATCTGTTTCAACAGAAGGATTGAATTATATTACTGAGAATAATAAAAAGCAGTCTTCAACAATGTTCCCAACGTGTAAGGATTATCTGTGATGGTTTAGAAATACTGACTCACTGTCTGTGAAGTTTTCGAATTTGTTTTGGAAGATTTGAGAACACTTTAAATTTTGCTAATAATTCATCCACATCTTGAAAACATTCTTGAATAGTTTATGCCATAGTCTTCTTTAAGAGATCCCTATAGAACGCATTGTCGCGACACTTATAAATATCAACAGATGATTAGCTGAAAGTTTAAATTTTTGTAACGTATCCAGCACTACTCTCGTAACCGCTTCACATGTACATTTTTCTAACCTTTTGTTAGCTAATAAAATTGGAAATGTCTATTTAAGGGGTTCCAGTATACGTTCTATTAGATTTACAATAGATTTTTTTTACGATCCGACGTCTCGTGAACGCATAACCGCAGCTGTTTGTCTTTCACTACAGTTTTGATTCTATTTTCGATTTCTTCACGTAGAAATGGTAGGTAGTTATTCAACGCTGTCCTAGATGTAGCTTCCAGTTGGAGTTGTACTTATGACAGAAGTATCAAAACTGTTCTTTATTCAGAAAATTTATCGGTAAACCGTATGTTGCAATCATTAAAAGTAAATCTAGCGTGAACTCAGCTGTTGGTGGCACGCTATTTTCTTTATTTCTGTGCTTTTTACTGTTAACATGTTTTCTACAGTCGTATTTGTATTAGCATATCAGCGGTTTATCGCAAATTTTGCATATTATCGTAAAACCATTATAAAACGAATCAGGAAATTCACAGATACACTTCTTGATCGTGTCAACCAATGGTCTTTTTTCTCTTTCGCATGTGCGACATACTTATAATAATTATATATTTATATAAAACGTAAAACAAATAAGTATCGATGACAATGATATGCATACGCATTGCACGGGATGATCGACAATTGATGGAAATATTCACTTCCCCACAGACATAACTATTTCTTATTATTCCCACATGTCGAAAATAAGTTACAAAGAATGAAGCTGCTGATATTTTTAAAAGACATAAATACCATACCTTCACAGACATAAAAAAATTGTTTTGAAAACTAATTTAATCGAATGCAAAAATGACGGTAATATTTTTAGAAAACGTAATAAAATGTTCTTAATATAATATTGCGTGTCGATTATATTTTGTAGTAGATTTTTGATAATTATTATCACTATAAGTATATGTAGTAAGTTTTAATAAAATGTACATAAGCGAGAAAAAAAGTCGCGCATGCATAACTTTTAAAATATATTTAAAAAAAATTTACAGATTACTTTTATAGAATGCCTTAAATAATTTACTGTAACTTAAAAAAGAATATAATAATGAAAGTAAAAATTATAGACGTTTTACAAAAAAACAGTTTTTTATAGTAAGTTAAGAGCTGTCCCCATTTATCTTTATGCTATGTCATGTGACAGCTAACAATCCTAACTTCATTATGGAAAAAAAATTGAGCGATTTAGGTCAGTATACAAAATTTTATACAAAAATAGAAAAGGAAGATCTAGGTCTATATTTTTTACTTCCGTAAAGGAATAAACACACGTCAAGCTTGTGAAAAATTCAAAAAATTAAGATGAGTGCTCTACACGAACGACAACGCCAACAAGGGTTCACGAAATTCCGTGATGGTGATATTAATCTTAACCTTAACTACGCTCCTTGATCAAAAAGGCTCACTGAGGATGATTACGATAAAATAAAGGCATTGATTGAGTCAAATACACTGCATATGACCCGAGACATTGCAGAAACATTAAAGATCTATCATTCAAGCTTTGACAACCACATGAAAAAGTTAGGGATACGTCAACAAGCTCAATATTTGACTGGGTTACTAATAAACTCAAAGAAGTTCGCTTCTGCAATATGTTTCTTAAACGTTAGGAAAACAATTCTTCTCAAACCTCATTGAAAGCCGACATTTAATAGAGGAAAGAGGAAGGTTATGTCCTCGATACGATAGAATTTTAAATATGCCGTGTTCAAGGAACGAAATAATAAATTCAATTGTGTGTTGTTGCCAATTGTACATTTTGAACAAATCCTTAATCCACGAGTTGTCATATATATAATTGTAAGGGACTAGTATTTTGTCACGATATCGCGAAATCAAACACTAGTTTGATCGTTCATCAAAAATTATTGGATCTTGGACGGGATTTCCTTCTCTGTGAATCACCTTATAAAATTTTTCGCCCATAAAGATAGGTTTAGAAATTATGAACTCGCCGGAAGATTAGAAAAAGGTCTAAAAGAGAACGGACAATACATTAATTGATTTATCTGTTTATGTATTAATAAATGACCTATGAAAACCATAAAAAAATTCACGACTTTTCCAATATCCCAATATTATTTCTTTATAGGGAATGGCATTAACTACGCCTTCTTAAAATATTAAAAATCCAACACTATTTACCGTTATGCTTTCATTACCATTTCTAATTTTAAAAAGGTTAAGAATCATCATTGTTCTAACTTCGAATGTAGTTCTAAATAAATTAATGAAACTATATTTGAACCCTTCGCTTATATCGAAAAATATACTAAAACGAAAATCATACGTCGAATTTTGTTTAATGTAGTACTTATTATCTAGTTGAGGTTTTTTAATATATGCATAACTTTTTCAAAATATTTGATCATATCACTATTATTACTTACTTGACGACTTTCCATTATATTTTAAAGAATTGCATACATTTTTAAAGAATTAACATAAAAGGGACAAAACCCATTGATAAGTAAAAGAATTTCAGAAAAAGATTCCAAATAACATGAAACTTTGTGTTCCTGTGGATTTTGAGATTGGTTAAACCGTAGAACCGTAGAAGCTTTTTCGGTATCCAGATACACAAAGTGGATAAAATCGGTTAAATATTTACAATATTACATATGTTCCAACAGTTTCTTCATGTAACTGTGTTTGCCAAGAGGAATAAATGTTCTTTTATACAGAAAACGATCGCTCGATATTTAATAATGAAATATTTGCAAATTTAAAATAATCATTTTTAATACTTAATAGATCTATATCACCACAAATTTGTTATAATTTAATAAAATCTGAGTCGTTCGTTAACACACTCTAATTTAGCAATAACACTAATATTATATTATACATAGTTAATGTGTAAATAAAAGATTCAGATTTTGTCGTATTAAAACAAATTTCGGTGATAGTGGGGCCACAGATCCGTTAAATATTAACAAAAATTATTTTAGTTATGTTAGTATTTTATCCTCAGACGTCGAACAACCATTCTCTGCATATAAGAACATTGATTCCTAACGATGAATATGGTTACATGAAGAAATTGCTGCTTAAAAAGATTAATATTTATTTACATTAATTATCTGCTAATCCCCTTGCCCTTATTCGAAGCACCCGCCGATAAACGAACGCTCGCAGTGCCAACTCTACTTATACGTCTATAAACATACATCTGAACTTTCTGTTAACCCCAGTAATGGATTATAAATATAACTTACTACAAAATATCTACAATCTGTGCTTATTAACTTTCTATTTATGGGAAAGGATGATTGGTGCAAATTATATAATACATTACCATGTACACTCTTAACAATTCAAATAGTTTTAAAATTTCCAAATAAAATGTAAAGGAATATCATTATCTATGAATTGTTATAGTATTAACGACTTTTCTCTATGTAATTTACATTACCTACTTTTTGTTTATGTATTAACGTATTTGTAAGATGTAACATCTTAATGTACTACGCAATAAATTATTGTTATTAGTATTATTATTTAATTAAATAATATTTTATAACATAAAGCATGATTTCATTCCGAATTTAAATATTTATATATTTCTCATAGAAATAATAATAGTTCACAATTATATGAGTAACGAATTATATTAAATATTTTACAGGGCGTTGACTATGGTAGTTACGGGGCTTACACCACGGATACTCAAGCAAACCAATACGCTTCTAGCTACTACGCTTCTCAAAACTATTCGCCTTATGTAAGTTCACCAAGCTCAAGTGGTAGTATAGGCACATCTACGTATCAACTTGCTGCTACATCCTTACCTGGTAAGTTGTTTCCCTGAAATGAATTATTTCAGCCTTTAATGGTAATTACCTGTATTGTGATCAATATCGACAGCACAAAACTCGCAACAATTAATGATGATAATGGAAATAATTATGTTTACAATAAATTTCATTAGCATATTCCAACAAAACTAACACGGTTTGGATAAATCATAATGCGTTCTTCCTAATTAATCTTATATGCTACTAAACTATGAATGGAGAGTCCATCGAACAAAAATATTACGTATTAAGTTTTTAATTTTGAAAACAATCATATGTGTAATAGTAATACCCTAGTTGATATACGTATATAATTATAGATTACATCTTCATAGTTTAAATTTATTTGCATTTTTTCAGCAATTACTATTCAAATATAAAGAAATATTTAGAAGGAAAAAAAATAATTTCCAGTATTTAGATTTTTTAAGTTTTAATTTGAATTATTTGTTGTTACCTTATCAATAGTTATCATTCATAATAAATATTGATATTAGTATTTATCTTAAACTTAAAAAAGCCTTTGTTATACAAATCATTCATTTTAATTTTGTATTATTTTGTAGCATGGCGCCATCTATTAATATTAGCATAAACCAAAGTTAGCCATTCTAAACGAGAGATGGCGCAATATGCACCAAGAATTATTACAATTTTCTATAATCAGTTTTTAAATTTTGTCAATATGATAATTGCCGTATAACCTAAAACAATATATGTAATTGCAATGTTTTTTATAAAACATTTGTGAATGTTAATTTATTATTAAATTATTATTATTATAAGGGACAATGTTATGTCCTTATAGCGATACTAGTGGAAGTGAAGATGGTGCAATTAATAAAAGGTCTTCTAGATTGATAAAAATATATTATTACAATTTCAGAAAGTCCTTCAAATGGATTAACGCTCACAGAAGGGCCACATTCACCGTTAAAGGTTGATAGTTCCCGAAGATCGAGAGACTCGGTAGGCAGTATAGGATCTGAAGCGAGAGGTCCTAGAGGTAGAGGTAGAAGGACAAATACAGTGTCTCCAACCACACCAGAATCTAGTACAGACAGGGTATTTATTTGGGACCTAGATGAAACAATAATAATTTTTCATAGCTTATTAACAGGAAGTTATGCGGCAAAGTACAATAAGGTACTTTTATTTTTGAATATAAGAAATTAGTTTATATTTGTATTTAACTTACAGGATTCTCAAAGTGTTATGCAATTAGGCTTTAGAATGGAAGAAATGGTATTTAATATGGCCGACACACATTTTTTCTTTAACGATATTGAAGTAAGTTATATAAAAGTTCTCTAATTTTTCACTGAAACCAGAATAATTTTAGGACTGTGACCAGGTTCATATTGATGATGTCTCATCAGATGATAATGGCCAAGATTTAACAAATTATAATTTTGCCAATGATGGATTTCATTCATCAACTGCTAGTGGAAATCTATGCTTAGCAACAGGTGTAAGAGGTGGTGTAGATTGGATGAGGAAATTGGCATTTAGATATAGAAAAATTAAAGACACATATAATAATTACAGGAATAGGTATAATTATATTCCATTACTACTTACAGTTTTTTATTATTTAAAGTTCGAGCCAATACCAATAATTTCATACTTATACTAAAAAATTTTTTATATGCAATATTATTTTTGGAAATTGTTTCTGGTAAATGAAAGCAATAACTTTAACTTATATTTTAACTGGTGTATTCTATTTTGGAGACCTATGACTGTGCAAGGACGTTTAAAAATATGTTAAAATTTGTTAAATTGTCACTAGCATCAAATTCGTGTTCTACTATTTGTAAATCAAGAAAACAATCGCCAAAACGGAAAATTATATTCAATAATTATATATAATTTCTAATTTAACTTTAAAGTATTAATTTAAGAAGTCTCTGCTCTGCAATTGCCTTGTAAGTAGTATTTACTATTCAACAATTTATTAAGTATCCATATTTATCAACTGTAATTAAATACTTATCTTCTTTATAATTAAGAGTTAGAGATAATAATTCTGTGAGTGTTAGAATGTTATTCTATTATCCATCTAACAATCACAGAATACCTCTATATTTTAAAACTTATAAATAAATTCATTTAATTCTATTGAAGCTCATGCAATCAAACAAACTTGCAAAAACTCCTAGGCAGCGGGGTATATTCGTGTATGTAGACTTGTTATTTTATTAACATAATACATTTTTCCCTATAAACTATACCCTAAAAATGAAAATGTATAAATAAGACGCATTTTCATGAGAAAAGATGATTTTATTTAAAGTATATAGCATAATTGTGTATTAGTTTACACGAATCGCTTCTAGGGTGTGTCGTTGGTTGAACCAATCATACGCAGGTGACTAAAAATGTTACATAAACGAAAATACAGATTATGGGGGTTATATCAAATTATTAAATATACACATCGCCTCCATGAAATGCGATGATTGCAATGTAAACTTACTTGTTTACAAATAACGTGGTTACAAACACCATATGGAGTTAGGCACGGAATGTTATAAAAAAAATTAACTTGTTTCCATTTCACTTGTGCACTGGTGGTTGAGTCAGCGATATATACTATAGAAAAGACACAAGTGAACTAATACACAATTGCATGTTAAAACCATCCGCACGACGCCAACCGAACTAGTATCGGACACGCAACTGTGCACCGACAAAACCATTTATTTTTAATTATCATTAATGTTGGAAATCCATATATCACTAATTGTAAAAAGCCAAACAAACCCGAAAACGGCAATCTATGTTTGGTAATTAAATGTAATACCATCGTAATCTACGCAATTTAAAAATGACCAATATTTGTTGTAATTACAGTGCACGCCATATTTACAGTTCAACAATTTGTTCACTATATTAAGTACTGTAATAAGTAGTTATTTTCAAATAATTTTGTGAGCAAAGTTCATCATGTTGTTAATCTATTGCCAAATCAAAATTCATACAATAACAATTGCACAGAAAACTTAATATTCTTAAACCTATAAATTAAATTACATTTTGTAAGGCTCAATAACCTTGTATGAGATCCTAGGCAGCATATATTTTCCCTCTCTTGGCTAAACAAATTGACATATTTTTCTTATCAAATTTGTCACCAAAAAATCCTTAATACTAACTTTTCACACGTACAAATAGACGTTGTACTGTAATCTTTATGTTTTTTATTAATTGAATAGTGCTAAATATAATTTTGATATTATGCCAACATAATTTACTTTGACCTATTTTTTAATAATAGTATTCTTTTCTCTTGTTTTTCCAAATTAACTTTATACTATTATACTATATTTCACTTTAGTTATAATACAATTTGTTTTTGCATCCTCGTTCAACCACTTTTTGCATTTTGTTTCAGTGTTGGCGGTTTATTAGGTCCAGCGAAACGAGAACAATGGCTGCAACTAAGAGCAGAAATAGAATCAATGACAGATAATTGGTTAACATTAGCAAATAAATGTCTAACACTCATAAATTCCCGAAGTAATTGTGTAAATGTGTTAGTTACAACTACACAACTAGTTCCTGCATTAGCAAAAGTATTATTGTTTGGTTTAGGAGGTGTGTTTCCTATAGAAAATATATATTCTGCTACGAAAATAGGTAAACTTACTTTTTTATATGTATCAATAATTGAGGTCAAATGTAAGGGAGGGCTATTCTCTTTGCGCTAAGCCTCTTTAGTAAGCCATGTTATTACTAGAAATTTCGTTTGACATTTGAACCTAGTTACTTAAAAGCGTAATGAATGAAAGTGGTAGTTAAAAAACAAGGAGTACTTTTAAACTACAAGAATTGAACAAGAGCGTTTTGAAGCTCTAATTTTTTTACAATTTCAAATGTAGCTTAAGCCCTATAGAGTTTTAAAACTTCTTTTGAGTATATAGTGACAAGTCATGTGCTTCAGCTGCCGTAAAACGGTGGTACATAAATTTAAATGTGATGGACTTCACTAGAAACAGCTGTTAACAAAAAAAATATTGGTTTGTTAAGGACATGATTGAAGAACACGGGCATGTCTGTAAGGACTATCCAAACGACCCTAAAGATTGATATGAAACCAATTTACTCTATCTCACACAAACATTTTAAGGAAGGTATGCTTTGTGTCCATTGAATTCTCCACAATTAGATTCGATAGATCAAAAAGAAAACCGCGTGAGATAGTGCAATTCTACACTAGATCGTTTTACCAGCCGTGTCGAAGTTAAGTCGGAACAGTACACTAAAATTTGTTTGCCTGAAGTCCTCCAAAGTGTCCGCGACAATCGTACAAGATAAGATCATCTTGCATCACAATAACGTTCGATCTTACACTCCTGCTCGAATGATTGACTATTTGAATGCTTAAAACACTGAAATAATGGATCATTCGATGTATAAGCCAAACCTGACACCTTATGGTTTCTTTTTGTTTCCACGCGTATAGGATGAGTTATGAGTTATTACGTTTTTTATGAAATCAAGAAGCGGTTAATGTATTTAAAAAAGAAGTAAATAACATAACGCAAAAAGATTTTAGAGAAAATATTTCGAAGATTGATTTTCAACAGAAAGAGAATAGCCCTCTAATAATTAAACAGAACAATTTACATTACTGATACAACTTGTCTTCGTTTTCATGTACTTGTGCAAAAATATTGATAATTAGTTTTCTAGTGCTCGTGTTATATAATTTTAAATATACATAAGAAAAAACAGCCTAGATATATATTTTAAATGTAATCTGTATGAAGAACATAAATTTGATTAATTATTACTGTTCTTCTAACAAAACAGAATATTTACACTTTGCATACCTTAATACACATCATTAGCTAGTGCTATAATTAATAATACTAATATACACAAAAAGAGTAAATATATGCTCAACTTTTAAATAAAGATATATGTCAGAAATTTACTATGGTGTTAAGACAGAAAATATGGTAAACACTACACCTATGCAACTCAGTTTCAAACAAGGCAACTTAGCATATCCTCATACACACCTATTATGTATGTAGTAAATAAAATGTTCTATATTTAGAGTACATTAGCCAATAGTGTTGCTAATCTTCATCAAAAAGATATTCCGATAGAATATTTCTCTACTGAAAGATGTTGGAATTCTTGCACATTGTATGTACATTTTTTTTGTAATGTATGATTTAAGCCCTTCCCTATTCTCTTAGAATTGTACTTCGCCAATAGATTTTGTAATATTTTTTATAATAGATATAAATCCTTTGAGTTCTCTCCGCTGTCCAGAGTCTCACTAGATGTGTTTTTCTTGTCCTGTACTTGCCTATGCATATATCTATATATAATCCTTTAAAAAATCTTTAGATAATGCATTCGTGTTGCACCTACAACTAAAATTCAAACGTTCTCTCGCAATTGTGTTCTGTTTATAAGTTTAGTCTATATATCAATAAAGGCTACTATGATTTTTGCACACAAAAAAAATATTAATTAGTTACTTCTCAATAAAGTCAACAGTCTAACAAACCTGGGTATTTTGTTTGATTCACACATTAAAAGCATTTGTATCGCTGCATCAAAAATGTTAGGACTTGTCTTGTGCCCTTTTTAATTGTTTATCTTTGTTCAGAGTCATGTCTTATAGTTTAGTTAACAAATTAGAAGAAGAATGAAATATGCTTCACCTGTTTGGTCACCTTATTATATTTATCTTCTGTTATTCATTGAAAAAAGACGTAATCTTTTAAAGTACCTATCGTTTTAAACTTATGACGTCTATCCGGAGCGTAATATCGACTTCACTTCACTACTAAGAAGACATTGTGTACAATCTTTAAAGCATCGTCGGGACACTCTTCATGCTAAATTTACATAGAAAATTGTGTACATTCTTTAACTTAACCTGTAATTGGTTTACCATTGTACACTAAAGCTATTATTATATGATGTAATTTATAAAAGAATCAATTGTAGAAACAACAACGTCGCCTAAATTCGGTACATAACTTTTATACGTTACATAATATTGATCTATACGTGTAAATGACTAATGTAAATTATGTTAAAAAATATTTTAGCAAAACCAAATTTTATTTATAATAGAATTGATAAAAGAATTTGAAAAAATTGTACAACTAATTTGGTTTAACGTTTCAGATTTGATTGTCACGGATGATGGCCATAAAACCTATTCTACTGCGACCTTTATTATGGTCTCTTGATTTCTTTGCATATGCATGTTGAGGTTGTCTTTGATTACGACTCTTTTAGCCTCTATCGGGTCTTCTCGTTGAATATCACATCCACTTCTTCAACGGCGTTAATCTTGACAGCTTTATGTATCTTTATTTATGTAGATGAGCCTACTTCATCGTCGCCTTCTTCGCTTATTTTATTTTTCCCATGGAGGATTCTTACTTTACAGCATTAGAACTTCTCATATGTCCTTTTTTTGGGTTTTGTTCTATACCTTATCCATGCTCATAAATAGTAAGAAAAATAACAGTCCGCATGAGGGCTATATACAAGCGAGTTGTTCTACTTACCCCCAAGGGAACATAAACTTCACCGTACATCCTTGTGGCCACAACCCTAGGCATGTTAGCTTACACCTTAGCTCAGGTTCTTCCAGAACCTTAGTTCCCGTATTCACACATGCCAGGGTTGCATTTATAGTTATGAAGGACATTGACATTATTGGAATAACTGTAAGACTATATGAACTAAATACACAAAATTTCACGTGTATTTAAAGTAGTCTCCTTCAACATCGATTCCCTTCAGACGACGAATTTTCATTAGACGAAAAGCGCCACGCTAGTCATTTTCGGAAACAGTGTCTAAATTCCAAATTAATGATTTGTAACATTTGAAACATTCCTCGCGACTGCCAAAATAGGATGCATGTTAATCGCATAACGTATCTAATGTCAACGCGTGTCTACTAAACCACTCTTAAGGTTACTAGGTTGACAATATGTCACGGTAATTGTCTTCCTCGTATTGAAGTTTTAAATATTGCAATTTTTCTGTTTCTTAAGTATTTATTGTTATTATTCAAATTATTCACTTTTTTAAACATTTTATCCATAATTTTCAGTAAATGAGGTAAATACTGTGGTTTCAGAGAAGTTCAAGAAAACCTTTAAAATTACAAACACAGCAGTTAGTATTCAGCAGTTTTTGATTGTGTTAGAGTAGGAAACGGGTAAATACTTGTTAACCGTACACACACTGTGTAAATATTTCCAACATTTTTTTAAAAGTAAATGTTACTTATTTCTTATTAAATACACTAAGGTCTCGATTTGCATGATTACGCATACTGAAACAACGGAAATTAAATCATATTTTCATTGTGAGCTATCATATTCTAATAGATGATATTACACCAAAAAGAAACAAAACGGTTCCAGGTATATATATCTACAAACAAGCAAACAGTCCAGTCGCCGGCATAAAACAATTAAATATCCCATTTATTTGCCCTAAAAAGATGCACATCGAATTATACCCACGCAAACTAAATTTATTGTCCTGTTTCTGATGCATTGATGCATCTCATCTGCAGACGAGACCCTAGTGTATATATATATCAGTTATTTTATATTTACCCCACTTGGCTTATTTAATTGTATGAATGCCTGAATGCTAAAATTATATTTTGCCCTGACTGTTAGAATACTTACAATGTGTGGCAACATATGAAAAGGTTATCATAAATTAATATTAAGTAATTAGTAATGTTAGCTGTTTTCTTTTGAATGATTCAACCCGATATGATACATAAGTATATTTAGCAGAAAAAAACTTAAACTTGACATACCTTAGTATTATTTTGAATGTTTTTTTGATTAATCTCTTGTATGTATTTTCATTTATATAGGCAAAGAAAATTGTTTTGAAAGAATTGTTACGAGATTTGGACGAAAATGTACATATGTAGTTATTGGCGATGGTCAAGATGAAGAAGCAGCCGCGAAAGCCCTGAACTTCCCTTTTTGGAGAATAACAAGTCACAGTGAAATTGGAGCTTTATACAATGCTTTAGACATGGACTTTTTATGATTGGACTCGCCTCTTGTTGATATTTGTATATTTTTTAAAAACAATTGTTTTATAAATTCAATACATAATTTAAAAGAAATAAACAAATGTGTGGATATACTATGAAAGGATGTGTAATACTTTTACTAATTTCATTTTATGCAAGAATGAGTATGTTTTTATACATAAATGTGCAATATTAATTTAAAACAAAAACTGTAATTAATCAGATATACAAATTTTAAGTGTTTATATTTACGGTAATATTTAATACTGAAATTTTACTTTACTTGAAATTAAAGCAGCAACTGTATAAATAATAATTATCATATGTATAAAAAATAAATGATATACCTTCTTTATAGTCGGTCTTATTATGTCTTTAAGAACGTATATGCAAACTGCATCCAATCTGTACTGGATCTTTAAAACAAAATAAGAGAAAATGCATCATATAATTTAACTGTATACCCTAAATGACAAAAATTGTGATAATTTAATAATTAACATTTTAAAAACAACAATTCAAATTATAAAAAACATCCAAAATTTCAATTTCAGATATATAGCTATTATACACACTATACACTTGTATTCTTGCGTTTTGCCATATATTTTCCATGGTTTTCTCAAAAAAGTCTGAAAATTATCTCTTTCATGAAATTCCATTTGTTTAAAAAATTCAATTTACCTCAAAGCAGTTTAATTTTTTATAAATAATAAAGATGTCTTGGGTTTTCGAGCTGAATTGAGAAAAAGAAAAAGATATTAAAACAAACTATTCATCTTGCTTCCATAAAATAAAGTGATTAACTTTCTGGACCATGTTATGTACAGAGCGCCCTTTTAGCCTCGCACAGAACAATTTAATGTCCTCGCTTCCCGTTTGCATACACATTTTGAACTTATATCTTTCGGATATTTCACTAGGAGGAGGCTGGAGATGGTCTTGCATCAATTTTGTAAATTCTTCAAATTTCTTGATTTTTGGCAAATCTGGCTGGCAAAGGTTTCTTAACAATCTATAACCTTTACTACCGATTAGCGTCAGTAACATTCCCACTTTCTTTTCTTCTGTTGAAATATCATTAATAGTAAGAAATTGTTCTAACCTTTCGATCCACAGTGTCCATTCCTCTTCTTCTGAGAATGGTTCCATAAACCCGATAAGACCTGTTTTATTCGACATATTTTTTCCTTTCTTTTTTTTCCGCGCACACACTGAACTTTTGCCAGTAATGAACACACGCTAAACTTTTATCCTCATCGCCAAATTGTAATATCTTTATTAATTAATAACAAAACATATTCAAATAAACATTATAATATTAATAACTGACAAGTCTATATTTTATTATTAATTAATAAAGATATTACAGACCACTGTAAAATAAAATGCAAATTCATCATCAAAAACCAATCATGAACTTTATTTAAATTAATCGGTTTTCTTATTAGTTACCGAAATTTAAAATCTTGCTTAGAAAATGTCTTAAAAGTTTAAAATTTTTTGTTGATTTTTGGGTATGCTTTTCTATCAATTCTCTCATAATTTTTCATGTTCACTTTCTGTAAATGTGATGTGCTTCCTTGCTTCATATTTTGCTGTAATAGGATTTAATAAATACATGATATAATACCACAATCTCCTGCATTGAATGCTTGTCCAACTACAATAGGACGTATTTTCTCTAAAATACTTCATTTGTAACAATTTATTATTAAATTATATTTATATTAATTATAACAAATGCCTAAAACAGTTTTGAGAAATATATTCAAATTATTATATTATAGTACTACAACTCTTCTAGATATACAAATATCTCGTTGCCAGTAACATCTAAATTATATAGCAACCACTTCAGTTTATTGAAATTTTGATTGTGTCCAAATAGATTTTACCTTATGTATCAGTAGCCATTCTTTACCATAATGTAGTAGTTCAATTTACTTTAATATTTATGATATGCGCGGAGTTGTTAATTATTGAGTTTATGTACTTATTTTTTAAATTTATACAAATTTTTTTATTATTTCAAAGACACCTTACAAAATGCTTCATGTAAGAAAATGCACATATTAAGAATTAGAGTTTTTCAGGAAATATAGTGCACACTCAGCGAATATGGATTCCCCAATTCCTTCCACCTGCCATCTGTCATTTTTGCCGGATATTTTCTTATACCATCGTATTATCTGCACAAAGGTTAAATAAATCTCATATGGACTATATAGTCCACATTTAGCGAATATGGATTCCCTAATTCCATTTTTGTTTGCTGTTAAGTCCATACTTTCGCTTTTTTTGTTTCTTACTATAATGCCCAGTATTATTAGCTCCATGTTCCTTTCTATTACATACTTTTAGTAAAAATTTTTTTTGTAAAAGTTAATATTTTCGTTCCATGTGTTAATCACTACAGGAATAACGGGCTATTCTATAATATCCATTTTTTCATACATCTCGACAAGTGAAAATGCACAATAGACCTATTGCAATTGTAAGAAGAGAAGTATTTCGGCCCTTATTTTTAGATGTCTAATACTAGTTTCAAAATCTTGGACAATTGGTTGTACATAGATTCGCGTATTAATGGGATAACTGGTGGCCGAAAACATATTTTTTATTTTCCTCTAGACATAATTTTTAGCACTTGAAGAAAGTTATTACATGGAGTGTTTAAACTTTCTGCCGCTCTCTCACGACTCTACGTTTTTCTTTCGCGCATCCCAACAAGCTTGAATAAAGATATATTTTTATATGCTTTTAACTGTACTCAAAAATTGACTGGAGACAAAATTCGGCGTAGATTTTTAAAATTTTTGTGCTGCAAAACTTCTGGCATTTATCCAGATAGAGTTATTGAGTATATTTCTTTACTGGAATAACACACATTCATCATTGTCGAATCGAAAAAAGCAACATAGCGCACAAATTAATCAGTGACCAAATTGACTGTCCCGACTTGCTTTCTACAATTAATTATAAATCATCAATGTTCTATATTTATTTATCAGACGCCAAGGGCAAATATATTTTGGAGATCTCTTTGAATCTATGCGATAAAGAACGCTGATGTATGCACTGACATACATATTCACCGGAGATCGACATTGAGTTGTGCTACAGTATTTTTGTTGTGCTCGTGTTTTTTCAGATTTTTAATGATTAAGCATATATTTTTTGGTTGTCTTGATTATTTATAGTATAATTACTTATTTTTTTTATAAGTACTTTTATTATGTTTGGCAAAAAATTATATTATTTTTATTCCACCGTATCAACTACAATCTAAACTGCTCACACCTTTGTAGTATATACATTTGAATGATTTGTACATTTATTGCTTGTTGAATTTCCCCAGATTTTTAGACTGTTTGATTGCCAGTTATAAAAGGACTCATTTAATTTGTCAAAAACTAGAGGGTTATACCTTTTCAAGCCTGTACCATTCGTATTTACTTATTTAATATAGGAATGTTAATGTTAATAAATCACCTTTTCATATTGGGACAATTTCTTCTATTGAATGTACTTAATGAATCACACACAGTTAGAGAATGTATTAATAAAATTAAGTATACATTTGTGTGTTAATTTTTTATTTCTAAATGGCCAAATTTATTTTCATGGGGCTGTAATAGAAAAATTCAAACGTAATTATATGCTAGGTTCTTGTATATTTGCAGACTAAAAAATTAAGATTAGTAAGAAATCAATCTAAAACTACTAAAAAGTAATTTGGTATATTATTCAAATTGTAAATCGTGCAATTCATTTGTAGTTAATAATTGCAGTAACTGATCAAATACAAAATATTGTTTACCACTCATTAATGTCGAAGATTATTTTTCATTTCCAATTAAATACAATATTAATTAGACTGAGTAAATAAGTTTCTATTTGGTTATTGTATATGTATACCTGATTTTTTTGTTAAAATCATACTCATATCTTCTGAGAAAATTATTTTATGTAAAAATGTGCCAATATTACATAGATCTCTTTCATGTGCACAACTTTATATAATTTTAAAGACCACTTTTAAGTTACTTTATTATAAACCAGGAATATACAGGGATCTATGTAAAAATGTGAATTTATTCAACTGCATAAGGCAATTTTATAGAATGTCACCTTTAAATAAGTGTACAAATTTAATTTTAAAAATAAATTGTATATATCTATATGAAAAGTTCTTTTACTATTGGATTATTGCCAATTCTCTTTCCCATTTCTAAATTCAAGTATAAATAAAAAAAAATGAAATGAATAAAATCCTACAATTATCGTTTAATTAGAGCTTAGTTCTGTCCTATTTTAGAAAAGTTAAATATAATTTTCTGTACATAATTGACTCCAGTATAAGATTATCTTCATAAAATTTATTTCATTTCAATTCAATTTCAGCAATAAATCTTGGCACCAACCCAATACACACATTTTCTATAGAAAACGTATTCATAAAAAGTAAATGGTTCAAGTGAAATTGTTTTGAGAAATTAAATAATGTAAACATGGGCATTGCATCTGTTTATGTGCCTGCTTTAAGCATATACTACAACAAAAATAATAAACATCGATTATGTAGAACTACTATTAAAATCGTTATCCATTGAGGTCAAACAGACCAACACAGCTCTTCATTTACCATCGTTCAAACTATGGAGTATACCATATATACACACATACATACATACATATATATATATATATATTCTCCCACCTTTTTTTGACAAATTTAATCAATAATAAACTACTTTCTTCCAAATTTATTTCAAACAAAATCAATAATTTAATTAGCATTTAAATAAAATCTGTTTTATTACTTGTTTTCTACAAAAAAAAAAAATAACAGTAAAGTGTATTTCTTTTTGATAAGGATAAAATATATAAATGAGAATATATGACTTAAAACATCAAAGTGTTTCTGAGAATTAAGTACAGTATCAGATACAAACTACTGTTTAAAATATCTAAAACTCATCTAATCTTATTCAACAAATTTTTGTATATATTATTGGTTCACAAATTTTTAGGCATTTCAAGAAATATAGTTAGAAAACCTTACTGCTATATAAAAAAAAATGTTTATTTCATTCACATCGCCAACAAAATCATAAAATTGATGGAATCTATACACAAGCTCTTGGATTATCACAAAATAGATATACAAAAATGAAGTTGTAACAGTTTCAAAGTAGTTTAATACAATAATTTATTTTAACTATTATTGTTGCTATTTTACAGAAAAATGGACTTTCAGTGGCTGTCTTCACTAAAACTCCATTTTATTTTTACACTATATACTTAAAACTGAAATTTAATTTATTTCTTCCACTCATTCTTTTCATAATCCCATTTGGATGAAATTCCAAATACAGGATTTACCTTCAAGTCAAGCATACGTTTTAATTGAGCTCGTTGATGTTCTTCATCAAATGAAATTGGGAGAGGATTGTAAACTGCAAACAAAATTCAGTAATTACTTAATACAAACAAAAAGCAAAAGCCTACAAAAAAATTCCAGTAATATCTTAGTAAGAACATTATTTCAATTATGATGAAAAACTGAATGTTAAACATATTAATGTGATAAACTCATCACATAAATTACATCAATAAGAAAATACCATTATATATTCAATACAGTGACCATACATAGAATTATTAGATCTTATTAATGTAGCTTATATAATATATATTCTATAGTAATATTTGCAATGTTTTTTAATTATAATTGAAATACTTCCTGTGTAAATGCATAATTATACCTACCTTAGGAAAGCTATTGAAAGTAAATTCTAAACTTAACAATAAACCTATTTTATTAAAAAATATATTTACCAAACATTTTCATTCCTATAAAAAGCCACAATCCTACAGCAGCAAAGAAAAAGGTGTACCCTAAAATTGATTTCCATTCTCCTGTTGGTGCTTTAAATTCAGCAAATGTTTGTCTAAATGATGCTCGGTACAAAGCTTTCTTTTCTTCTATTGACAATTTACGCCAATCTCCTTTTTCTTTTTCTCTTAATGCCTATGCATAACACAATATAAATTAATATGTATTGACACAGAGAAAAAGATTACTTTGATGTCAGGTGTGGGTTCTTGCCATCTAATAGCTGGCAATGGAAATTCAGCACGATCAGCATAATTTGCTTGGCCATTGTAGCCGAAGCCAACAATTTCACGGTTTCCAATTACTTCTTTAACACTATCATGAGCACCGCAAGCACCAAGGGGTACCGGTGGAGCACGAATTGCCCTAGCACTCAATGCTAAAAGTCTACCAGCCATGTCCTAAATATAAAACATTATAACTATACATTCTATAATTTAATTGACATAACAAAAACTATTTCCTTTATTATTATTATGTAATCTACTAATATAATATACATTCCAAATACATAAAACTGCATTTGACATGATTACCTAATCACTAATAAACTTTGGAATGCTATTCTTTAATATAAAAAATCTTTAAATATGATTATAACAATTTTCTCAGTAAAACATGGTTATTTTTATGTAACATAAAGTCAAATTGGATGGATTAAAATAAATGAAACTTACCTATCGCCAACTCCTACAAGATGGAGTAATAATTGAAGGAACTTTTAAATGTTGGCAATAGAGAATTGTACTTATTGTTACCAATTGTTACTGCGCATATGAACTACATTGTGTATTTGTTATACTGTTCAAATTTCATACAATCTTTCTGTTATTCCTTCATTTTAATTTAAAATTAATTTCACCTTTACTTTGAATTTAAATTATATGTTATAAAAAAATAAACTTTGTTTTCAACGAAAATAAATATTACTTTATATTATAATACTAGTTGTACCCTCGCGCGTTGCTACGCCACCAACTAAAATAAATTTGAAGGAAAGACATTACACATATTCAATTCATTTTGAGTCATTTTATTGATTTTGTTCATTTTGAAAAAATTGTGACATTGCAGCGTTTCGTTTCAATTCGATATTTATTGAAGTGCTGTGGGATACACAACATTTCTTGTTTTTCCATCAGGTTTTCCGACGCGTGAGCAGGCCACATAGAGCTGCCCATGTGAGATGCATGGATTCTCCAAATTTAATCCTCACACTTGCAACGATTGTCCTTGTGCTTTGTTGACAGTCATTGCGAAAGCGAGTCGTACCGGGAACTGCGAACGTTTGAATTCGAATGGCATATCTGTCGGGATCACTGGGATACGTGGCAACAGTACATCTTCACCTTTGAATTTTCCAGTCAAAATTGTTGCCTCGATAACATTGTTCATCATTTTCTTGACTGAGAGTCTGGTTCCGTTGCAAAGTCGTGGTGGATTTATGTTTCGAAGAAGAATGATGGATACGCCAATTTTCAGTGTAAGAACGTGCGATGGCATGCCTGGCAAATCAAGCGAATTCAAGAATTCAGTTCGATAGTTGACAACTTCGTCTTGATTCACCACAGTATCGATGGACTTA
This sequence comes from Dermolepida albohirtum, assembly GCA_031893035.1. Taxonomy (NCBI): domain Eukaryota; kingdom Metazoa; phylum Arthropoda; class Insecta; order Coleoptera; family Scarabaeidae; genus Dermolepida; species Dermolepida albohirtum. Next base: position 57,678 of record JAVIWB010001672.1, read on the forward strand.
TATGTTGTCGTTTCGCCGGGTATTCCATTCTGAATGGTGAAGTTGATGGTATTGACATCGATGTTTTTGGCCACTAATATAGCAAGCGTACTGAACCACTGATGATTTTTGTAGTTCTGTGCACCAATTCGTCCATGCTTTCTGTGCACCAATTTGTCCAAGGTTATACATATATATATATATATATATATATATATATATATATATATATATTGGTGGTACAAATATATTCTAAATACTAAATTTTCAAGTTGTTTAAAAACTTATTTATTGCTTGATGAAATTTAACATAATTAAGGGTTTGTGTGTTGTTATTCCGATTTTGCTAAAATTTTAAATATTGATTTAAAAACATCAGCGGATCTAAAAAGATATCTTCGTCTATAAAATCCATCAAAAATGTGCTACATAGGACTGGACTTTCAAAATATCACATTTTTCAAGATGCCGCCTACACAACAACTTATGTCGAGAGTTCTTTACCTTAGGTATAAAGTAAATACAAGCGGGTTTTTCAAAATTAATTTAGGTACTAATTAATTTTTTGTATTTACTTTTTACCTAAGGTAAAAAATTTAGTTAACCTTATGTATTAATATTTCTTATTTTTCCGCCTTCAACTGAATTACTATATGGTAATTTTTATTAACACAATTACTGCATATTATTTCTGTCAAAGGTGGAAAAATTAGAAATTAATAAACTGAAGAAGAAATAATTAGTGTTCTCTCCAGTGTTCTGTGTCAACAAAGAAAAGAATTTATATAATAAATTCTTTTATTTGAACCGTATACAAGTGATTATATAACACAAGTATCATATAACATAAAGTACAAAGTATCTTTAGTTTCAAAACTTTAAATTAATAATAAAATTTCAAATATGACTTTAACGTTTATTAATATATATATGCGTATATATATACGTATATATATATATATATATATATATATATATATATATATATTTCTGCAGTAAGAAATAGTTTCATAGTAAACATTAAAATCTATAAAAGTTAATTCAAAAATAATTATGCGATTACCCTATTATTCACAATGGATAATAATAACCTATTAAAACTGCAGGTAGAATAATTGCACTTAAATCTTTCAATTCTTGGTAATTTTCGATTGTTGTTTATTTTAAGGTAGGTTTTTATTGTAAATTATTAAGTATTTATACTTGGGTATTTTGGCAAAATTGCAGTTAGGGTTTGTGAGGTGCTCATAGTGATAACATGCCTAAACGGAAAGAATTGAGTGTAGAAACACTATCGTTTATAATCGCATACCATAAAACTGGCCAAAGCAACCGAGAAATTGCCATAGAACTTAAATTAAATCAGTCCACCGCGAGTTACATTATCAAAAAACACCGTGAATGTGGAACTCTATTGAGCAGAACTCGAAAAGGCGGACCAAGGGCAACAACCTCAGCAGAAGATCTTACAATGGTGGTAACAAGCAAGAGAAATAGATGAAAAACAGACCCAGAAATCACAGCAGAAATGAATGCTGTTCGTCGAAAACTCATAAGTGTTTCCACAGTTAAACAGCGATTAAAAGAAGCCGGTCTTCATAAACGAATTGCAATGCGGAAGCCGCTCTACGCAAGCAAAACAAGCAAAAACGTTACAGTGGGCACGCGATCACCAAAATTAGACCATAGACTGGCATAAACTATGGTGGATCGATGAATCCAAATTCGAGATTTTTGGTTCACGAAGACGTGTTTTCGTGAGGAGGTTTATGGGTGAGCGTGCCAAAATATCAATGCGATACTACAGGAGCGATATATCACGGATATCAGCATTTCTTCTTTGAATCGTCCGCTAAAACATTTGGGATTTAAATTTGTGAAAGACAGTGATCGCAGAACTTTAATGAAGTTGCACTACGATATTCCTTTTCACGTAATCATAAAGCCAATGTTGCCTCCCCTTATAAAAGGGATGTTGTCTTTCTCGATGAGACGTGGATTTTTGCTAATATAAAGAAAGATCGTGGCAAGATGCGAACATGAAGGGTATTAGAAAACCTGAAGGATATGACAGTAAACGTTTTGTAATTCGTTATGCAGGTAATAAAGATGGATTTATTGAAAACGCAAGTTCGATATTTCCTTCGGTAAGAGCGACAACTTATTATCATGATAAAATGAACAGTGCAAAGTTTACAAGATGAGTAAATGACCAATTAATTAACACATTATTAAAGGCACTATTATTACTACGTCCCTATCTAAATTACATCAATTAAGAATCAATACATTTCACTAACAAAACTATATTCATTATATGGTGATAAAATAAACAATACTTAAAAATAATATGTAGAAAAATACATTGTGGTAGATGTGGTAGAAAAGCAATTCCTCTCTCATTTCTGTTCGTATAGTATATCTAGAGTAAACTTTATTTTGCAGAAAGAATCATAAGTTAGTAAAGATTCATGAGCAACATGTACAGATTAACTTGTGATTCTAAAGACAGGTTTTGTCGGCGTATAGTACTGTCTTCAGTACGAGATCGCTTGGCAAGATAATGTTATTGCAATTAAGTATTAGTTTTCTTGAATCGCTTCTAAAATGTATCGCTAGTTCAACCAACCGTACACCAGTAAGCGAAAATGTTTCATAAACGAAAACATGTTACAAGAGAAGCATTTAATTTTTCAATATGTGTATATACGTCGGTATCGGATAGATAGAGAAAATTTGAAAAACGATATATAATTTTTGAAATACCAGTTAAGTACAATCTATTGCAATCTAATATAATGAAAGTCAAGTGTCACACAGATGAATTCTTTATCACATTCATATGTTTTTTTTTTGTTTTTATTATGCACCTCGTATATTAGTTCTTTTACAGCCTAGCACTTTTCGAAAAAAAGGTTTCCCTTTTTTTAGGATTTTACACGTAAAATAGTTTAGTTTGAGATGCAAGTTATTTGGGGAACATGCTCTTAACTTTACCTATCACCGACGCTAGTACAATCAATAATCACATTTTAATGTTTTTTAAATTTTTAAATTAATCTAGTTTTTGTAAGAAAAAGATAATAATTAGGAGCATGATTAAGATATTGTACGTTATTATTTCAGAACTCCTGATGAAGCTATAAATTTATAGCGAAATATAGAGTATAAAGCAAAGGATTGATTTTTCATTTTCCTAACAGGACTGAATACCCGACGAACGTTATTATTTTTGGATTATATATATATATATATATATATATATATATGAAATTCAAGATTATTGAACACTTTATTCCAACATGTTACACAACTATAACAATAAATAAGTTTCTTAATACCAAAGAGAAAATAAAACTGTTTATATTCTTCGACAAACAAAATAATTGTCCATTAAAGTAGCAATCATGCCAAAATACTAACCAGTTGCCTACATGCTGTGCTGAAATTGATTGACCTTCGGCTTGCCATATTCTCCACAGATAGTCACTATTTTGCGGCTTAGCAGCAGATACAGTTTTTTTCAACTCCGCTCGTAAATTTCTAATGGGGTTTAAGTCTGGCGATTGTGCCGGCCAACCCAAAACGCTAACGTTATCATTTCGAAATCATGTTTCACTTCGGATCGTTATCCTGAATATACAACAATCTTAGTGGCATCTCTTCCTCTGCATATGGTAGAAGCACAGTTAGTAACATGTTCACGTAGACATCAGCATTCATTTTGCCTTATATCTTGTGTAAAGGGCCTACGCCATACCACGAAAAACACCACCACAACAGCCTGATGCTTGAGCCTCCGAATTATACTGTCTTTTTGGTGTACTGAGGTTGAAATGCTGACAATGGTGGTCTTCGTACGTGTGTTGTTGGTATGCGTAGAATTAAATTAAACTATTTTTAATTCATCGGACCACAGTACATTACGCCACTTCTTTCGTCCCATTGTACATGTTCATGGGCAAACGACAAACTACTTTGAATTTGCCTTTTACTTAATAATGGTACCTTCTTGCACGCAACTCTCATTAAATCATTCTTCGTCCAATAGTAGAAGTGCTTATACTATACAACGGTGTAACTCACTTTTAATTGCAGTTGAACTTATGAACAGTGTCTCCTTTGCACAAATTATAATGTTTCTGTCTCCTCTAGAGCTAGTTTTCCTTTTTCCACCACGATTTTCTTTAACTTTTCTCCAATTCTTAGCGTTTGCAATTATTTTCGCAGAACACGAGAACGTATTTTGTATAAATTTGCAGTTTTTGCCTCTATTAAGTAGATCGAGTATAACTGCTTTTTTTTCGACGAACAATGTTTTGCTCGGTCCATATTACAACAGAAGTGGATAATTAAAAAATTATTGAGTTATTCTGTAACAGACAGAACTTTATACGTCTGCTATTTTAATGCCCAGGCAGATAACAATGCATGACTAGAAAACAGGGATTTTAAAAAAATTTTATATAGCTGCATCAGAATTATCCGTTGTAAATGTTATTTATAAGTATTAATTTAGGAAAGCCATTTTCGTGCACATGACTGTATATATACATATATATATATATATATATATATATATATATATATATATATATATATATATATATATATATATATATATATTTAACTGCATATTTAATACGCTAATGCTGCTAATGAAAGATCTACCTACATAGAATAGAATTTTATCCGTTACTTAAATAAATTTATTAAGAAATTTTCAATACATAATACACATATGCGTCTATTCACAATAAACTGGAAAACTTCATTAATTAAAGTAATATATTCATTAATAATTCTGATCCATTAACTAATAAGTTACACAACCAATACATGTAACCGCACTAGAATTCATTGATCGGAAAATATGTAATTGAAGTCTGTCGTGTAACAATATACTTTGTGCGTTCGATTTTAAAATAATCTATTATAATGCCGAAGAAAATCAGTTTTTATAAGTCGCTAAGACCTTTGCTATTTCTCAACAACAGTTTGGGTATAATATCCTTTTCGATTGGTGAAAATAAATACAGCCGTTCAAATATCAGAATATTTACTAATATACTGCTTATTGCTCTTTATATTATCTTCACAGGGCATTCTTTGTATGAAAGATTTCATCTAGAGACTACTGCACCACTAATAACTACCACAGATGTAATGCAAGTAACTACAGCCACACTACAAATAGCAGTAACCTGGTTTATGAGTGCTATAAGTCAAGAGAAGTCAATTACTTTTCTAAAGAGAATTTATGAATTGGATAAAACTTTTCATCAACTGGGAGTTTACATTTATTATGATACAGTTTATAGATCGGTTATTCAAAGATTAACAGTAAGATTAATTCTAATTTCGGCGAGTATTATTTCGCTCTTAATTATTAATGATTATGCTTTAGTCGTCTCTTTAATTGGATATAATATAGCTCATTATATGCCACTTCTAATTAACATGGCAATCGTAGAACAATTGTATATCTACACCGATTTGTTGAGGACCAGATATGAAATTTTGAATCAACACTTAGTGGAAGTACGCAAAAGTGACGATGTCATAAAAGAAAAAATTTCGTATATCAAATTGACAGGTTTATTTGGCTCAAAACTTGCAACTCTAAGGACCTTATGCCCTATTCACCACGAATTAACTAAGATAGCAAAATTGCTTAATGAAATATTTGGTGTTATATTACTAATGTCATTTCAGGCCAGTTTTGTTACAATTATAGTGAGTTTGTATAATTGTAGCGTCTTTCTACAATACTTTAAGACTGAGCACATAAAATCTTTGTGTGCATCAATTATAATGTGTTGCACATATGTTTTAGATTGTTTATATATATGCCATAGTTGTCATTCGACAGTTGAAACTGTAAGTATATACAAATGTTATAGATTATTTATATTAGATAACATTTATATTTAAGAAATATGAATGTTGTCGACTATAAACTATTTCAGAAAGTTAGTTTATTAAAATTTTATAAATTTAGGAAATATAGTTCGTCAAGAAACTATGCTTCGAAGATATAGTTAAGCTTTAATTTTATTACTGAATTCCTAAAATAATTATATATACAGTTACAAATTTATTTGCCAACTTTATTGCATTACAAAATTCATGATCTATGACGATTTTTACAATTTTGTCGGGTATACTGCTTTTCCTTTAAAAGTATTTTTTAATTTTCTTGATTTTGAATATATCGTCTCGAGCTCTTTTGTACTTTTAATAATTGCTAAGTTTGACGCACTGCATCTATTGTAGTATTAGATCTTTACAAATGTAATAATCTTTTCGATTTCTTTCTTGAATTTTATTTGAAATTTTCGCATCTTCGCTCAATAATTAAATAGAAGTTCCTCCTTAGTTTTCTTTTGAACATTCTTAAGCATTTCCGTTGTGACATATTTTAATTCCCTTAAAGTTTTAGTTCATCCAGTATAATTCTATCTTGTTGTTGCCCTCAATCCATCGCAATTTTTCTATTAAGCAAAGTCAACGTACATATGTATGTAGATCGAGACCCTTTCTATTTGTATTACAAGTTTTATATGCACATATGTAAGTATATGTGTGTATGTAAAACACCACATATCAAAAATATACGAATATAATGGCTTCTATAACTATTTCTTTTGAAGTTCTCTATATTTTTTCCGTTCTTATTATCTGACAACACTAGACTGGAATAGACAGTACTTCCAGATTCATTAAATTATCTCTTTTGTTCTTTTGAAACTTGAAGCTAATAATTTCGTCTCAATTATTTGCTCTGCCAATGTCATTTCCATATTTTGTTTCTTCTAAGGTGCAATCTATTATGAATTTTTCTTACCTATTTTACTCTGTCTCCACACAAAAATTTTTATGCTAAAATATATTTAATAACAATGAATGATTGAAAATTTGAATGAAGATTGTAGTTGATTAATGAATTAAGGTTAATATAACCACTTTCCACAATAATTTTCATATTCTGTATGCGAATTTCGACAACTAAGTTGTCATCATTAGCAGATAGTCACAGTATCGCACCTGGAACCACGACAAAACCCTCACAGAAAGTCCGTACCAAATTTATGACGTCGAAAACCAAACACACACTGGCAGTGTGTTTGACTTTAAACCTATAATGTTTAACCCATAATATTCAAAAGTAAAAACAATAAAATTTCAATTTTTATACATAAAGACACGTCTCCTCTCCTTTTTAAAAAGAAACTGTTCCATGACTTTTCTTTAAAATAACACATGGATCAATAAGTCCCGAGACTAACCCATAGATGGCGCTCGTAGTAAACAAGTAACCACGTCTTTCTAGAGTACTAACCTTTGCTTGAAACGTGTCAAAATTTTAAGTCGATCGGACCAGAAACAGCTGAGTTATCGAGATTGGAGTAAAGTCGTTTTGTAGTTTGTTTAAACAATGGAAAAAACCGAGTTTCGTGTTCTGATAAAACATTGTTTTTTAATGGGTAAAAACACCACGCAAGCAAAACAATGGATTGAAAAATGTTACCCGGACTCTTGTCCATCAAAAGCAACGATTTGTCGGTGGTTTGCAGAGTTTAAACGTGGTCGTACCGACACAAATGACGCGGAACGCTCGGGTAGACCTGTGGAAGCCGTTACACCGGAAAATGTGAGTGAAGTGACAAAAATTATAATGAAAGATCGTAAAGTGAAGCTCCGTGAGATTGCTGAGATGACACAGATATCATATGGAAGTGTATTTACTATCCTTCATGAAAAATTGAGCATGAAAAAGGTTTTTTCCAAGTGGGTGCCGCGATTGCTTTCGATGGAACAAAAACAGCAACGAGTCGATGATTCAGAAAGCTGTTTATCGCTATTTACTCGCAACAAAAAAGATTTCTTGCGTCGTTACGTGACCATGGACGAAACATGGATACATCACTACACTCCAGAGTCGAAGCGGCAGTCATCTGAGTGGCGCACAGCTGGCGAAAGCCGTCCGAAACGTCCGAAAACGCAGCAGTCAGCTGGCAAAGTCCTGGCGTCAGTTTTTTGGGATACACATGGCGTGATTTTCATTGACTACCTCGAAAAAGGTAAATCGATCAACAGTGATTATTATATTGACTTACTGGTGCGTTTGAAGGAGGAAATCGCAAAAAAACGACCGCACATGCAGAGAAAAAAAATCCTTTTTCACCAAGACAATGCACCCTGCCACAAGTCGATGAAAACAATGGCAAAATTGAACGAATTGGATTTTGATCTGCTTCCCCACCCCCCATATTCGCCAGATTTAGCCCCCAGTGACTACTGGCTCTTTGCTGATCTTAAAAAAATGCTCCAGGGAAAAAAATTTGGTTCAAATGAGGAGGTCATCGCTGAAACTGAAGCTTATTTTGAAGCGAAAGATAAATTTTTTTATAAACATGGTATTGAAAAATTGGAAAAGCGTTGGAACCATTGTATCACCCTAAAAGGTGATTATGTTGATGAATAAAAAAAAATTTTGCAAAAAAAATGTTGTTTTCATTGTTAGTTTCGGGACTTATTGATCCATGTGTTAACCCATGTTGTGGATGAAATTTTTATTGACTGACATCATTGCCAAAGCATTAAGATGATCTTAGTTCATGGTGTTTTTTAAGAACGTTTTTATGCAGGTAATTTTAATGGAACCTGTGGATGATTAATTTAATCACTTAAGGTTGATATATAACCCCTTTCCGCATTAATTTTCGTATTCTATAACGTATTTCGATAACTAAGTTGTCATCATCGGCAGATAATTAAACAGTGTCGCATCTGGAAACCACGGTAAAAACGCGCACGAAACAAATTCACAAAACTGTATATTCGTTTCGCATAATTCTTAAGGAAATTGTATTCTACTCTTAAAATACCCCAAAAAAAAGTATCTGCATGCGATTTACTACACTCTCCCCTGTCTATCGTATAAGAGGTCAAAGAGAGATGGGTTATGATTAGGGTCCATATCAGTATTCAACACATGGCCCTTATTGTTCCAAATGTACGTGCTTTCATATGTATCTAATTCGCGATAATTACACACATTCTTTACCAAATACGAACGATCCGCGGTTACACTACGATTGCTGTTCAATACATGTTTTGCTAAACCGGATTTTTCTGACCGATTGAATTTGTTGTGCTCTTTATACCGAGTATCGATCGATGACCTATGTATTGTTTACAGCAATCTAGACATTTAATTCCGTAAATTTCCGATTTTTTGTTACCCGCGACTTTGTCTTTTGCATTTTCTAAGAGGGACTCGGTGGAGTTTTTTGTCAAGTGGTGGAAAGGTAAATATATAAATTGCTTGTCATGATTGCTTCGAGGTGACAGATATGAGGTATCCCGAATTGTCCTTCTTATATTAGTCTTCCTAATTAATCCATTGATTATTTCCGAATCAAAACCATTGTATCTCGCGATATTCTTAATAAAGTTCATCTCTTTCCTTAGTGGGAAACTAAGCAAACGATTGATAAGAAAACTGAAAGAAATCATCTTTTGTTGCATGCTATGATTTGCGTCCGCCGTGATGAATCTATTGACATTAGTTTCGTTTTGGAAAATATCAGTTTGTATTTTTTTTCAAAGTGTCATTGTTTTCTTTTTCTACTGTAAATTTAATCGTCGGGAATTTTGAATTTAGTTGCTTGACGAAATCGGCTAAGCTACACTACAGGTCATATTTATTTGCCCGCCCTTAGTTTTAGCCAAAATTATTAAACTATCAAATGTGTACTGAAAATTTATTTATTGTACCAATACAATAGTGTAAAATAAACATAAAATAGTTACATTTTTCTTATATAAAAACTTTATCATTTATTATTATTAAATTTTGCTCTCATCAATGTGCCCACCTTTATTTTTGATAATTGTGGCACATAACCGCGGAATCCTTTCAATTAATTTTTGCAGTGTATCTTCTGTAATTTGTGCCCAGGCTTCTTGAAGTTGTTCCCACAGTACAGTGGTGGATGATAGAGCACGTTCTCGAATCTTCCGGTTCAATTCTTCCCAAAGAAGCTCTATTGGGTTCAGATCAGGACTTTGAGCTGGCCATGCCATTATAGAGATTTGCCCTTGCTCTTCTAGTTGACGCAAGTAATCGCCACACAATCTAGAAGTGTGTTTCTGATCGTTGTCCTGTTGAAATACAAAGTTTTCGCCAAGAATCCTTAGTCCTGAAGGAACAGCATTATTTTCTAAAATTTCCTTGTAGCCTTCTTTTCTTAGGATTCCCTCAATTTTGACGAGATCGCCTACAGATCTTCCATCAAAACGTTCCCAAATCATTACTGAACTTCCTCCATGTTTTACGGTAGGCGCAATACATTCTGGCAGTACTCTTTCTCCTGCGGATCTTCTTACGAATATTCGCCTTTTACTACCAAAAAGTTCAAACTTCGATTCGTCTGTCCACAACACATTATTCCACTGATCAATCGTCCAATTCTTATGTTCTTTAGCCCAATTTTTCCGTATAAACCCGCTTGCCTTAACCTTCCCTGTACCGTGGACACACTAATTGGTTTAGCACGCGCTCTATTCATTTCAGCAGCAATTTCTGGTGCTGTTTCGTCTATCGCGTCTACTTATCCGTATTAGATGCCGGTCATCTGCAGATGTCGTCGCTTTGCGTCGTCCAGATCTTCTTTTGTTGGAAAATGTATCACTCTCTTCAAATTTTTTAACGTTATAATCAACGGTTCTGCGATTTAATCGTAATTCTTTTGCAATTTCGCGATTACTTTTACCCGTACGATGATAAGCAATTATCATAGCACGCACTTCAACAGATAATTCCTTCGTCTTCGGCATTGCATTAAAATATTCACAATAACTCTCTATTTCACTGTTTTCGCAACAAAAGATGAACGATGGCTGACATAAAATTTATTTTCCTTTTTGAATAACACATCCTAATATTGTAATTAGTTAGTACAATAACACAATATTCGTAACACCTTTCGGAAATGCAGGTAAAACTGTTAATACTGCAGGGATTAGCCTATATACTATTTATGGTATTTTTCCAATTTATGACACCTTTACGATATATCATAAACAATTTAAGATTTTCGTAGAAATTCATATGGAATTACTTCCACTAATAATATTGTTGAATAATTATAATACAGATTTTCGAAAGATAGTCCGTATTTCAGGAAACACATAAAATTGGGGTGGGCAAATAAATATGACCGGTAGTGTACATTCATGTGTATTAAAAATCGCGAAAATGTCATCTACATACCTAATCCAAGTTCTTGGAAAATATTTACCCTTATGTTTAAATTCAACTTCAAAACTACTCATGAATAAATCCGCTATAAATGGAGAAAGGCAATTGTCCATTGCAGTTTCCTGTTTTTGTCCATAGAACTTACCTTCGAGTTGGAAACAGTTTTGGGACATACAAAGGGTTGTTAATCACTTATTCCTTCACTTTTTCTGGTTCGATCTTATTTTTATAAGGAAAATAATATTAATATAAATATTTTAAAGTTTCTGGAATCGATACTGGAGGAAACAATGACGTTACGTCCAATGATAAAAATTGAATTTAAATTTTTGTATTCATTCACTCAACCTTAAGTAATTCACTCTACAAACGAAAGTCTGAAAATTTTTTATCAAAATATAATTGATATCTTCCAAAATTCTTAAGTAATGAAATATAAAAATATTGCGAGTTGTATACAAAAAAATATATAAATTAAGTATATGTATAATACACATATTACTTTTTATGTAGGCAAATAAAAGTGGTCGATTATTACATCAAATAGACACCGACGACATGGATATAAAAGATCAAATAGAAATGTTCTCATTACAAATAGTGAACGAAAAACTAGAATTCACTGCGGCTGGTTTCTTCACTATAAACTACAGTCTTCTATTTTCGGTATGTATTTCTAGTGAAAAATATAAAATAACATTACTATACATTGCAGATCGTGGGTGGAATAACTACTTATTTAATTATTTTAATTCAATTTTCAACGGATCCGAATCAAGAATAAATAAACATTAATCTTTTCTACATTCTTTTGAGCTTTATTCTGAAATAGGCAGGTCGTTAATTAAAATATATAAAAATTCGAAAGAAAAAAAATCGTACATTTTAATCATTGTGTAAGAACTTAATTTGTGACGCCTTTTACTACCTGTAACGGCTGTAGTGTAAGTATACAATTTCTATTACTGACGTATAAATGCATAAATTAAATACGCGCAAGGCAGAACAAAAATTAATTCGTTAAACTGAATGGACTTAGGCCTTACGCAAGCCATATTTTGATAAATTATCATCCAGAATTTTTTAGGTTTGGACTTTAAATTACTGAATTGTTAATCTTCTGATATAGTATGTTTAACTGAGACTTGGTTGTGGAATGATGTCAGCAGTTTGATATCAAATGCGATAAATTATTTGAGGCTATTGATTGTTCCCAGGAGGAAGGAAGGGAAGAATACTGCTAGCGTACAGGAATCATTTGAATGTTATTTATTTTGATCTCGCTAATATTTTTATAAATTTTCTATCTATTGACATTATTGGCGACAAATTTGCATTTGCGTGTTATTTAGTAGTTATATTTTATCTTTAAATATTTTGAGCAGTTTATCTCGAATTAGTCAAATACAATACTACCAACTGTTTCATTTATTTGCACCAACTGCTATTCAGATAATTTAAACGAATACTAATCCTAAATAATATAAAACTTACTTAATTTTTCTAATTAACTCAACATATATAATTCAACTAATTATAATGTGCATTTAGTAGACCTGATAATAGTCACTGTATATTGCTGCATTATAGGAATTTCCCTCCATTTGTAAATGATGTGTCCATCATCCAACTCTCTTGACTGATTTTCCTATAAAGACTGCAAGATAACTCATTTCAGCAATAGCAATGAGTAGAGATGGTGTGTTTTGTCGGTGCTCAGTACATATATGGTGAAATTGTGTCGAATTAAATCTAAAACGGTTACAAGGGATACATCTAATAATTAAATATAGACACTGGTATCCTTATTTAATATACCGTGGTAGTTCCGTAAAATATGATTCTTGCAATGTAAACTTAATGGTTTACGAAGAACGGGATTGCAAACAACTCATGGAATCAGCAAAATAGATACAATTTCAAAAATAATAGTTTTTAATCTGTCTTCGTTTATGTAACACTTTCATTCACCTGTATACGATTAATTGAATCAGAGATACAAACTCGTGAGAATTAAAACACAATTACGCGCTATAGCTATAAATAAAATTATTCTGATTAACACCAACTGAATATAATCATAATAATGAATAATGATGGGTCATTTTAAAATTCTCAGTGATATTAATCATGCCTGCGATCTTCTTTATAAATCTTTATACCTCTTATTATTGCTTGTATTATTAAAGTTTTCTTCACAAGCGATGTTTTCCAAAATAGTATACACCTGAAATTATCAAAAGTATCTAATCGAAACACAAATTTGATATTTACCGACGTGATTGTCTCAATGTATTATTACAGTTTAAAGACTTGTTAAAAGACAAACAGCTGGTAGACATATAAATAATTTTAATAATGTTCAATTTAACAATTCTAGCAATTCAAAGAAATTCTTATCTTTTTTTCGTGATAGAAGAGTCAAATTCTTGACCCAATGGTGTTTGACAATTCCTTTGAATAATCTGTAATCGATTGTGCCTTAGTAAGTTTTGTGTATCCTTTAATACCTGAGAACATCAGAATTCTTGTAATAGCAATTCTTGCACACGCAACAGAATTTATTCAAAATAAAGTTTTTTAATCAATATCCTGGTTAAAGGAGAGTTTCTCCACTTATCATGAAAAAATTCCAGCTTTTTTAATAAATGGTTGCAGTATATCTGTTACCAAAAATTAGTCTACCAGTATCAAAAATATGAATAACAGCCTTGAGAAATGGTTGTACATTAACGTTTGCTACCATATAAAGTCGTATATTATACTCACGTGACATAGACTTTGGGAAGGGTATTTTTTTTAGATCCACGTATATAAGCACAGGTTGGTGATCAGTATAATTCCAAGGTCTTCTTCAGTGACTGCTAAGGGGCTTCAGTAATCGTTAAACTCGTTAATATTTATCGGACTCTTCTTGGAAGTAATTGTCTATACGTTACTATCACGGATTTTATTAAATAAAATTTTTTTGTCACAATTTGTTTATTCGTTAAGATATAAGGAGATAAGATCTGCTTATTTACACTTATATTGAATGAATTCCCAATATGTATACTTTTCAGTTCCGCTAATCATATACTTAAAAAATGAGTGAGCATTATTTTGTTCATAAACAAAGAAAATTTTAATAGCTATTAATGTTTTTATGCCTATTCCCAATAAATATGTACACTTAAATAGAAATTATTATAGAAGAAATAACACAAAATTTTAATTAAACCTCCGGTCCATTGAGATTTTCTGCTTTCCCATGAATTACATCACGCCTTACTCTTAGCATCCTTAGATAAATTTGCGCATGGTTTTCAATTGCTGCCGAATAATGTATTAATAAATTATTGCTACATATATAATTTACAATATTAGTTTGTCATTACGCTTTACATACGTGCCTTGTTCATACAATATTTTTCCATCAATCTAATTTTAGATATTGATGTAATACACTGATTAGAACTTTAATAGAATTCATTTGCTAATTGCTTTCTGCTAATTTAATATCTCGTCAATAAAAATATATAAATTAATTGAATTTAGAGATAAATATTTTTATTGCGCAAGCAGTTTTTATGTAATTAAAAAAAAACAGCAAATGAAAAATATCCGAATTTGCAGGCACTGTAATATGTATATAATAAAATATTTTAGACGCCTACGCACTTATACTGAATTTTAAAATATGTTTAATTCAACACTAATTTTGTAAGGTACAATGCTAATGATTACAATTATGCTAATAATTATGCATATGTAAATTTATATGCGCACATTTCTAGGTATTGGTTGTGTTTAGAGTGCTTCTTAATACATGTGCACACAAAATCTTTTGTTTGTTTTTTTTTTTCTGAAGAGGCTAACATGAAAGATACCACATATAGAAAGAAGTGTATTACAACGGAGTAAATAACATTAAATGATATGGACCATCAAAAATTGTAACTAAATACCAACATAATGCAAATGGTCAATAATTATATGCATTATCCTATATATTATTTACTTCAAAGTGTAGGAACTGTTGGCATTGACATATAAAAACGAAATAAAAAGTCGAAAAATCCAATGTTAACAAAAGCTTCATAGTTAATTGAGTAAACTAAAGAAGCTAAAATTTTTCAATTTATTTTACTTACACTTGCGATGTTACAAACTATCCTAAAATAGCTTCTTTATTCAACTGGTTAGGTTGGCTTTTATGACCTAATAAAATAATGATAGATATATATTAAATTCACCTATATTTTCAGAACAGCACTTTTGATGACACTATATAATTACAATTGCTTACAGTACATAAATCTAATTGGAAAGAAATATCTAGTTATCTTATAATTGCTATAGCTTCCTTACAACGTTATTGTAATTAAACTAAGTAATTGCTTTCCAAATATACTACATATGTTTATAACATTGTAATGAGTAATTTAAATTTGATATTCATTAAAAAGCTTTGTATAGTATTATATTATGGTAAATGTAACCTATGAAATTCTCCATTCTATATTGGACTGAAAATTTTTAACGATTTTCTGATGAAGCACATGTATGCTCCAAAACTAATACTTATAAGGTTTATATATGACAGGATCCTGTATAGTATTAGGACATTCTTTTCAAATGTATTGATGGATATGTTATTAATAAGTGTGTATTTTTAATTTATATGTACCTATTTATAGACGTAGTATGTACTTCAGGATGCAAGTGAGAATACTAATAAAGATTATTAGTATTTTTATTTATGAAGAATCTGGATCTATATATAGTCTAATGACACGTCTTTTTACGTGGAGGAAACTACTTTGACGTCACTATTGCCCTTTATTTCAATAAGTTAAACCTGTATTTTTTAATTTGTTAATCTGTGTATTTTTCGTCATCCCTGTATTAAATCTAATTATAAGCACTCTACATGAACAACTTTGGGAATATCTGATATACACATATTAAAAAATCTCCGCACAATAATTACTAAAAATATATAGATATCTATTATAGCTTTATGTATATGTGAATCATTTTATTAATCGTAGGTGTAGATCATTATTTTTAATCAGATGGCAGATCAAGCTTAAGGCAAATATATCTAATTTGTGTATGTACAGATAGATTTGGGAAACTCATTAGATACAGTTTTAAGTCAGTTTTTCTTTAATGTAATACATTCTTAAATTGTAGTTATCCTTATTATGTACATATATGGTTTAATTTTGCACGCCTGTGTACAAATAAGACTTGTTTTAATTTATATATATGAATCTTAATAATTGTAGGTATAAATGTATTTTGATGTAATAATCTATTTAGAATTTGCAAAAAAAAAATTGCTTCACTTTTTCTAAGTAGGTAATTAATCTTTATAAGCACATAATTTAATTTTAATTTTGCATTTGTTATAAATTTATATAGAAATGTTAGTCTTATTCTAATATTGGCACTTTTAGTCAAATTAAATAAATACATTACAGAAGACATTGTAATGCAAGTTTGAAAATCAATTTATTTAACTCATTATCTATGATTTATGAAATTGGAAAACACATTAAAACTAGTTTTCTTTATGTAGTACAAGGAAATTTAATACAGCTTGGCAATATACAGAGTTTATTTAATTATTTCATTAAAAGAGGACAAATAATTTGATCACTTTCGCACATTTAAAATAAAATCCACGATTTCGAAGTTTTCATAGAATAAGTATACCAATTCTGTAATGTTAAAGAAGAAATATTAGAGAATTATACAAGATATGATATAAGTATATTTATATGGTTTCCATTAGGTATTCTTAAAATTTTATACACCTACTACCCACAAACTTAATTTGCTTTTGCTAAGTAGCCTTAATTAATATTATCTAACTTACTTGTTAACGTACTTGACATACCATATTCAATATTTCTTGAAATTATCTAGTGTTTAATGTACTTACTTTCTTTATGTTATTTATATATTTTCCACAATTGTCTAAAAGTCAAACAAATTTTGACATAATAAAATTTCTTATTTCTTTTGATTTCGTGTTTTTTTTCTAACAGAAGTATAACGACTTTTCATTAATATTACATTATTTTATAGCAAATATACATAAAACTGCATATTTATCGGTTTCTTAATTTCTGATTACATTTCATTATTTTGGAAGTTTATTTTGAATACACACAAAACTTTAGTAGTTAGTAACAGTCTAATACAATGCAACCAACATAAAAATAATACTCGAGTCAATATAGAAAAGTATTGGGGAATTCAACGAACAATGAAATAATTAGTTGTCTACATGCTTCTATTGACAATTGACGTTAGTGGCCTTGGTGATTTTGTTGATATTACAAGTGTGTTCCACCTAGCATTCTTGATTTTTCTTTTGTGTGTACATTATTTTTTATATTTATGTATATTTACATCAACTGTTTTACCAAAGGATTATTCTTTATATAATAATACAGGAAAAGGTATGAAATTTCATGTCTTTATATGGACACAAATGCGATTGCTATGTATTTTATACCTGATGTCCGATATAAATTGTCTGTGATCTATGAAATTCCTATAAATTAATTTAGACTATAATTTTTGTTCGTGAATATAAAATTAATCATTTGCTGTGTAAGTAGCTTACGTTAGTATTTATTTTCTTTTGAATGTACTAGAACGCTATTTTTGGAATTAAGGTTAGTTTTTATGTAGTGTTGCAATGCGGCAAGTAGGCTCTCGGTATTGTTTAATTAGTAAATATAATGTTAAAAAAATTGTTGCAGATGGCTGCAGTAAGTGAAATATGGGTTTCTTGGTTTACATGTTGTGTTACTCAACCACAAAAAAGAAGACATAGAATTGATAGGTAAGCTAACTTTATACAATGCTAACCTCTTTAATTTATTTGTTATACATTTTTAATGATATGTATAGGGTATGATAATTAATCTAAAGTTTGCTATTGAACTATAAATATTTTAAGTATGTACTTTATCTCACTTTGTGTTATGACTCATTTATTTTTCTTTACATAGTAAATGAGTTTTGCAAAGTTTACTTTGAATAACTATTACTAACATTATTCAACAAAACTGACATACAGATTAAAATCTTATTATAATTTATATATAAACAATACACGCAAATACAATAAATCATATATTTCAGCTGATACATAAATGATAATTAGATATTAATATTTGTTACTTCATGTCTATCAAGTAAAACTATATAAATTCCTAAAATTACTAGATATCTACACAAAATGTTGCTGATGATTTTAATAAATTGCATTGACACATGAAACTCAAGTTTGTTAAATCCATTTATGTGAAATGCTCAGAAATTTGATTTTCTTATTTCTTTTTAAAGATATTGTGCTATTATTGAATCAACGATATACGATTTTAGCATCTTTTAAAGAATTGATCAATGAATATAAAATACTATTTTTTAGCAATTTTAGTATTGTTTTTCGAAATATTTTTCAAGAATCGATACTATATTTCCATCTTACATTATCTGATCAATTCATTGGAAAACGTTGTGAAGGTCTGTACTCATAAATTTGTATAGTCCTAATTTCTGGGATCAATGTTGTGTAAGTTTAAATGGACATTTATTACATATTTAGAATTCGATTAGGATACAGATAGGATTTGTATTATATCACTTGCAAAGTTCATCGTATTAGATACTACTTTTTAACATTTTCACTGACGTAATAAGTAAGAGCAGTTAGACCCTTAATTTCACGTCACTAAAATAATATTTAACATTTAATTAGGATAAATATTTAGGATGTAACAAATCATGCCAAAACAAGCCGCTTCGTAAATTATTGCAGTGCTAAAATACTGCGAAACTTACTTAAGTCCAAACATGATAATCGCTTAAAGTCATCAATGGGTTCCGAAAAATTATCATCTTGAATTAATACAACTTGCCACAATAAATAAATTACATTATACTTTTAACATTTCGTACATGTCGAAATTATAATGACGCGGTTTATCTTATAAGACATTTCGATATGTAGAGGTTGTGTTATAAAATTTTATCATTAATTTAAAATGTAACAAACGTTACAAAAAATAATTCTTAAAAAATTTAATAAGTGCTTGGTGCTGATTTCTATTAAACCCAATACAATGTGAATATCTAAGACTATTGACTATATAATTTAGAAAGTAATTATTAGTAGAAATCGGTAATTGTCGAATTTTCCAAATAATAGCACATATTTTGTGTACGTACTTATTTTTCTGAATCAAGATTTATATTAGTTACGTAAAAAAAATTTTCGGGGAAAAATGGCTTTATATAAAAACCTGAATACTATTTGAAACAATATCTATATAATAGATGGTAAAATGGAGTTCTAAGTATTTATCGGTTTGATAAGTTAGAAACGTGAAGTAGACTTTGAATAAAAATTGATCGATATTATGCGACGTGTTGTTTTTAATGAATAAGTAAGTTTTGCGATTAAAATGTTATCAGAATATGGAATTACATCCTTCGAATGCATGTCTATGTGACAGACACGCACCTTAAGTTTAAGTTTAATACAAAACTTTGCATTTAATTAGAAACAATTTCATTTTATAGAATATAATGTCTCTTCTGAACCAGAACTACAAAAACTCCAACAATAGTCTAAACATGTGAAAAGAAAATTGCAAAGATATGTATATTTCACACTAACACAAAAAGAAAATTCTCCAAAAAAACTACAAAAAAGAGCAATGAATAAGTCAGTCAGCTTTAATTTCTTCTATCCTGCCAAATTTTTGTCCTTGAACTTGATTTAGATCTTTGGAAAGAGGAAAAAGTCGCAAGAAACCAAATCGGGCAATACGCAGGATGAGGAACAAGGACCATGCTTTTGGGTAAAAAGTGCAACATGATGAAAGTGATATATTTCACGCTGTCACGTTTTCTTCTCATATACTCCCTTGGCCGACATGATAGAATTCTGCATTCCAAACAGAAACAGGCACCTGTTGATGGTCGTCTGGAACCTTCATCGTCATCAACTGATTTTGGCCATCTTTGAAACATTTAAACCAGCCGTAAGCTTGCATTTGACCCAGAACGTCGTCCTCGAATACTTCCTTTAACATTGTGATTTCTCTAAGAGGCTATTGAAAAATCACAAACAATGAGAAACTGAAACCAACAAAGAATGTTTCTATTTATACTGGAATAATTCACTAAGATTCGAGACACAAACTTTGCAGAAATCTTTTTCAGATTCAATTCTGCAGTTAAAATTAGCCTAACTGTTTTTGCGATTATTATGCAATTCTTCAGCTACCTATTGGATTCGTTACATTCCGCACTCTGCTAATATGTCACTGTTGTTTTTCACTATATATTTGTGTATCCCATTCAAACATATTTGACTTTTTCGTAATACTTTTGTTGTATACCACTTACAACAGTTGTAACTTTTATCGATTTTCACAAAAAAATGTTAATGTTGTTCTTTGAATATCTATCACTTATTTTTCACTAGTGTGCACGGGCATCTTGTACTTTTGCAGTAACTAGCAATTGATTCTAACTTGAACTTTTCCCACGCATTACTCCAAGCATATTCAAACGAAAAAACTCACTTAATTTCAATATAATTACGCTCCAATTCAGGAAATACCTAAATTGTCATAATTAATATATTTCCACGTTAATTAATGAATACGTAATAGATAATTATAAATATTCTCAGGATTTAATTCGCATTTGGGAAAAATCGACACAACCAATATAGTTAATACATAGCCCGTATTTCAATTTACCTCTCCTTTTCTGGCAGAGTAGTTTCATTTCTATATTTTGCAATAATATTTCCAATTTAGTTTCATTTACGAGTTCGTAGTCAGTGCTCAATATATTAAGATAAATGAAACGGTATTTCTTTGTAATTATTCGAAAGATCTTAAAATGTCTCACACATCGGCCATTAAAACAAATACAATAATTACCAAGAACAGAATAAATAATATAATAATAATAATGATATACTTTATTTTACCATACATATAAACTTACAAATGTATTGGTAACGTCATAACATGTGAATTGGTGTGTATGTGTGCATACGTGTGTGCCTGTGTATGCATGCTCTGTAACGGTGTGGATGTATCCATAAGAAAATATATAGCTTAATGCTTCATTGACTTTAGCCCCTCCAGGAACTCCGTTATCGTGTAGAAGCAATTTTTGAATGCCTTTAAATCATTTTTAAATTTCGAAAATGGTTTTTCAGTCAAAGATAGTGGTAGGGTATTTAGTAAATGAAGATGTTTGCGTTGGGCGGCTGTAGAAACTAGCCTATGATTGGGAAGTAAAATTTGTTGTTGGGATCTGAGCTGTATTGATCCTCCTTCTCCTTTTCTCTTTTTTCCAGGTGCCTCTTTTTTTAGTGCGTAACAATTGTTTGTATATATATATATATATATATATATGTACAGACCATCGACTTAATTTTTATTATATAAATAGTGGTCTGCAATGTGTCGTTTGCTGAACTTGCTCTATTGAACGTATTGCCTTCTTTTGCAAAATGAAAATGTCATTTGCATAGACCGAGTCGTCCCATAATTGGATACAATAACTCATTCGCGAATGGAAGAGTGCATGATAGGCTAATTGTCGCCGCTTCTTTATTTGTGATTGTTCTCATTCTACCTATAGCATAAATTGTACAGGAGAGATTTTTCGAGAGAGTGTCAACTTCATATTTCCTGGTAAGTCTGGTATCCAGATATGTTCCCAATATCTTCACAGACCTTGCGTTTGCGGAAGTTTTATTATGTTTGGAGGTGAAAATCATTTTGACCGTTTTGGTGTCATTGAACATTAGCTTATTTGTTGAGAACCATGCCATGGCTTCCAATAGTGTTGTATGGGCCCTTACTTCTAGTTTTTGTTTGTTTTCATGTCTACATAGAAATATTGTCGTCCGCGTACTGTACCACAGGATCCGTGACATGTGCAAGGTCGTGGACATACAGACCGAACAAAAGACGACCTAGTAGCGATCCTTGAGCTATTCCATATTTGATGGTTTTTAGGTCGCTGGTTGCGCTATTAAAGTGTACCGCGTGCCGCCGGTCTTCAAAATGTAATAGTTTTGAAACTTGACCACGAATACCATAGCACTCCAACTTCCGCAAGAATATGTCAATTTGCCCACAGTCGAAGGCCTTGGATAGATTGCACACTATCATTATTGAATCTTCCCCATCTTCACAGGAATCCCGTATATAGTTTAGTATGGACAGGATAGGATGCATCGTTGATTTACCTGTACGAAAACCAAATTGGTTCTTGGCAAGGACTTTATTTCTTTCTGAGAATACTACCAGTCGCGACAGGAGAGTAGCCTCCAAAAGTTTTGACAAGACAGGTAGAACTGAGATCGCTCTATAGTTGCTAGGATTTGTGGGGCCTCCAGATTTATATATAGGTGTTATTTTTGATATTTTCATAGTATTAGGCACAGATGCTTGTTGAAAACATGCATGTTAGTATTATGACTATTCATCGTTGGTTGTGCAAGAATAACATTCTGAGATAAAGTATAATGATAAAACATGATAAAATATCTGTTTATGCTTTTGTTCTTAAACAAAAAGCGTGGAAAGGATAAACCAAAGATTTGTTAAACATTAGATTAAGACGCACACGTGGCGATTCTTTAGGGAATGTGATTTTCGAAAGCTGCACATCTTTGTAAGTAATTTATTAAATGCGTAGGAGATGGTTGCAGCATAATGGATATTGTAGAACTACTACTCGAAAGATCATAACCGTCGCCGTACTTTTTGGAAGGACAAAAATAATGCTAAAGTCTTGACCGTCACAATCCACCGATGCAAGCCATATAGAAAATGTACGGATCCTAATAAAATACAAACTTTATCCATCTTTACATTGAAAATCATAACTAGGAAAATCAGGAAAATATGATGATCATAATCCACGCAAATTGATTTGTAACATATTTAAACGCTATAAAACCATATTGATCAAAATTGGTAATTGTATATCTTATTAAATAGCGTCGTAAAAAAATTGTTATTTTTTTTGCAAATATTTTTTCTTCATATAATGCGAGATACGTTCTTATGTCGACCGTTGAATTTTACGTCGTAAATATGTAACCTAACGGTTTAAAAGATTGCGTTAGGCAATGTTTAAAAAAATTTGTACGAGAACCGGTCTCTCCAGATCCAGGATTTTTCCTTCATAATATAGAACTCAAAAACAATGTCACTTATGTCTTCTGTAATCTAGCATATAGTATTTGAAGTCAAATTTCAATATTAACTTTATTAATCTAAATACATCTGGTGTCTAAATATTACACTAAGTTAATTTTAGAACCGTATTTTTAAAAATATGTAAACAATATTATGTACATAGAAATATCTAAAAAAATCCACATTAACACGCGTTATTACATACATAAAACGACTGATTATTCGACAAGGTGACTGTAGGGCAAAATTTATCTTAAAGAAACACATCAATTATATTTTATATTGCAAATCTATAAGGGTGTGCAATAAATTATATTCAGTTCTTAAATTAAAGACAGAAACAGAATAATAACAATGAATGTCATTATCACACATTTTTTGCTTTTGGTTCTTATTTTTTGATAATGCTTCCTTTTGTGTACTTATTTCTTTGCCATTGAGATATATAATTTGCAAAATATCTTTATATCAATAGAAAGTTAAAAAAATTTTTTATTTACAGAAGTTCGCGCTGGTTTTACGCAACTCAGAAATTATTTTGTCCTTCTGTTGCGTTTGTATATAATAAAAACATGTTAAAGTCATTTGTAATCTTGCAGGCGACTTAAAATACCAATTTATTCAGTATTCGTACAGCTTTCTTAATTCATTGAGCAAGAAATTTGCTACATATTTCTCTAATAACGTATTAGCATATTTTCTTATTTCGAATTTATGCTAGCTACTTCAAAAGAATATACACAAGAGAACAAAGTGTATTTTCTACATATCCAAATTTATTATTGAAATTGTTTATTACTAGGTATTATATTATTATACAATAACTTTAATAGTAATGTAAGATAATAATTTTGCAAAAACTATTTTACATTTTATTTACGAATTGAAGGCTTGATTTAGATTAAGATTTGAAGTATTACTTACTACGTTTTAATTTCCGATACTTTCTGCATCTCTTGAAATAAATTTTGTTTCCCGTTGTAAAAGTAAAAGCAATATTCCTATTACATGGAATTTCTGTACTTGATAATTAGATTAGATTACTTAACGCAATTTTCGATTTATTGTGGTTCTCATGGCTCTTATGCTTTATATATATATATATAAAGCATAAGAGCCATGAGAACCACAATAAATATATATATATATATATATATTTTGATTTATTGAAACCGTTAAATATTACGCGTGTGTTTGTGTATCGTACTGTTAAGTTATTCATTGATACTGGAAATGTGATCGACCGTAAAAGATCTGGCAGGCCTCGCATAGTTCGTACACCACAGGCCATCAATGCTGTGAGGTCCCGCATCAATCGACATCCTGTCCGCAAACAGAAAATCATGGCTCGTGAAATGGGTATTGCTCCGAGAACCATGAGCCGTATCATTAAACAAGACCTAGGACTTAGAGCTTTCAAACGACAAACAGGACAGCGCCTTAACGTTGAATTAAAAAAGAATAGGAAGAAAAAATGCAGACACCTGATATCGTTGTACGGCAAAGAGTGTTAGAAAAAATTTCTGTTTTCTGATGTAAAAATTTTTACCGTGGAAGAAACTTTTAACAAGCAGAATAATAGGGTGTATGCACGGTCCTCCAAGGAAGCCAGTGAAGTGGTGCCAAGGATTCAGCGAGGTCATTTTCCTGCTTCAGTGATGGTTTGGTGGGGAGTATCCTATGACGGTGTCACTTCCTAGCATTTTTGTGAAAAAGGTGTTAAAACAGCGGCCAAAAGCTATCAACGAGACATTTTAAGCAATATAGTGGAGCCCCTGAACTACACCATGTTCCAGCAAGACTCTGCGCCCGCTCACAAGGCCAAAACAACTCAGCAATGGCTTGAAAATCATGTACCTGAGTTTATTAGTACTGACTATTGGCCGTCAGCAAGCCCAGACCTAAATCCGCTCGACTACAAACTGTGGTCAATATTAGAGGGCATGGTCTGTAGAAGACCCCATTGCAACCTGGAATCATTGAAGCAAGCGTTAACAGAAGCAGTCGACAATTTTCCCATGGATATCATCCGTACAGCGATTGATGAGTGGCCCTGCAGACTTCGGCGTTGTATTAAGGCAAATGGCGGCCATTTCGAGTAATATGCATTGTATTTTGCAGCTTACTCTTGCCAAAATAAACTATCAAAAAATAATTTAAATCCAACTTGCAGTTTTTTTTTTGTACTTAAAAACCTTTATATCAGTATTTATGGCAGGACTAGGTATATATAGAGGTTGGTTGCTTTGTGGTTACAGTTTGAAACATTTTCATGCTTAATCCTAAACGCGATGGATTCTTTAAACTATGCAATGATACGTACTATGTCTAAGTTATCCGTAAATCGAAGAGAAGGTGGACACGTCCGCCTTGTCTATAACTTTAGGATCACTTTGATCTATACATAAGATAGATGGATCCTCCTCCTTGTATGAACTGTATAAATTCTCCGTAAAGCGCTACACATTATATGACTACAGATTGCATGATAACTAGTTGATTTCTGCTGCAAAAGACTCTTATACTAATAGCGAGATTTGTGGACAATAATGTGACTTGACATTGTAAAAATTAAAGTAATTTCCAGTTAAATTGGAATTACTACAAATTTGAATAAGAAAAATGTAGTAGTACATGGGTTCCGCTTAATAAATGGTAATACATGAATGTGGCAATTTCTTCACTTATTCGTAATAATTTTGAAATGTCGTGCATTTATCGATATTAAACATTATGAGAACAATTAATAAGTTATGTATTCCATACAATGAATATAGAACAGAAGAATAAATTATATAAAAACGCAATCTCATTAAAACAGCACGTTGAAAATGCTTCTGCGCCAGAGAAAACGATTGTTGATTTCTTGAAATTTGTGTTTGTGTACCTTATAATCTGAGCATACATTTGTGTAAACCAAAATTTATTCATAGAACTTTATTGTAGATAATGAAAAAAATAGGTGGATTAAAATAAGCAAATAGGCATTACATAATATACATTATATAAGTAGTGAACATATCATGCTAAAAATCGTAAATTCAACGTATTACATCACATATACTTGTGCATAAAATATTAAGTACTTATTGATTTTCTCCGTTAAATAAATAAATTATGTATTACGCATACGTTTGTTCTGAACAATGTGAATTTTTGAATATGTATAGTATATAATAACACAAACGAGAAAATTATGTTTGATAACATTTGGCAACTTAAACTACGTGAGATCAAAATGAGCCCAAAATAATTAAGAAAAGTTGACGTTCCCGTCAATTTATAATTTAATTAATTTGGCAAATCAGTTAAGACATAGGCGTCTTAATAAATATTTTTAAATGGACGATACAAGTAATTTATTTTAGAAGGCTTCGTCTTACTTTATAGGCTAATGAAAATGAGTTTGGAATATTTTTCGAAATCATATGTAATTAAAAAATATAACGTTACAAAATTGCATAAGAAATTGTGTATTCTTTTACTCTTGCATAAATAGCATCATCATAAATATTTAGAAACGAAATCAAAATGACCACCGGCTAAATATAAATTTATGCGTTTCTTTATGTTTTAAATAAAGCTACCAAAGTATTTGCATTGATATTTCCTATTTCTCTAACAATAGTTTCCAAAGTATATAAAATGGAAAATCTTATTTTTTAAATATTCAAATAAAAATTACCCCGAACTGTTAAGGACTATAGGAAAAACAACTACACGGTATAGGGGAGAAGCATTTTAAACTATTATACTATCTACATGTGTCTATTGTTCAAATATATTGAACCTAAAATTTCTGCAGATTACAATGTACAAGGGTGGTGTCATAAGTAGCCAGCCTGACCTAGAGATGGCGGTAGTTATTTGGAAAATATCACCGTATTCGAAAGTACATGATCTATAAAGCATATGTTTCAAGTTTGAAGACGCCACGTTGTTTAGTATTTGTTTGGCAGCCATCAATAGTGAACGTTTTCAGCGAATTTGTAAAAATGGAGAAAATTGGTCATCGTTATGTGATACAATACTTTTATTTGAAAGGCCTCAGCCCAACCGATATAAAAGCTGAACCGGATTCTACTCTGGGTGAGTCTGCTCCATCATTTACAACAGTGAAATATTGGGTAGTTTAAACGAGGCCGTACGAGGTGAAAGACGAACATCGCAGTGGTCGACCAAAGGAGGTGACGACTCCAGAAATTGTGATGAAAATCCACAAAGCGGTACTGGATGACCGTCGACTGAAAGTCGCGAGCTAGCAGACATAGTAGACATTTCAAAAAGTGCGATACGTCGCATATTTGAAAATTTGGACATGAGAAAGCTGTGTGCAAGATGGGTGCCGCGTTTGCTCACACTCGAGAAAGAACAGTGTCGTAAGATGTTTCAATTGAGTGTTTAGTGAAGTTCCACAGCAACATAGCAGAATTTTTGCGCCATTTCATAACCATCACTTCACACCCGAGACAAAAGAACAATCAAAACAATGGACTCAAAAGGCAGAACCGACTCCAAAGAAGGCGAAGGACGTTTCATCTGCAGGCAAGGTCATGGCATCGGTTTTTTGGGATGCGCGTGGAATAATTTTCATTGACTATCTTGAAAAACGAAAAACTATCAACGGCGAGTATTATGCGAACTTATTGCAACGTTTGATCGAAGAAATCAAGGAAAAACGGCCGCATTTGGCTATGAAAAAAGTGTTGTTTCATCAAGACAATGCACCAGCTCACAAATCCGTTATTGCAGTGGCCAAAATTAATGAATTAAAGTTTGAATTACTCCCTCATGCACCCTATTCGCCAGATTTAGCCCCGTCGGATTATTTTCTGTTCCCAAACTTGAAAAAATGGATCAGTGGTCAAAGATTTTCCAACGACGAAGAAGCAGTTAATGGCTTTTTAAAGAGCAAGACAGTTTTTATTATAGGAAGGGTATCGAACTTATTGAACATCGCTGGGAAAAGTGTATAGAGCTGAAAGGAGATTATGTTGAAAAATAAATATATTTCTTTCCAAAATTTTTGTGTTTTCTTTGTTAGGTCGGGTACTTCTGGGACCACCCTTGTATAACAAGTGAACTACCATAAAATAGAGTAGCACTACAAAATTTGCTTTGAATACTATTAATGAGACAACATTTTTCAGTTTTCACTTTAACGTATTACAAAAAATTTTTGTTGAATTTAAATTGACTAGGTTTTTAACCAAATCTTTCAAGTTTCGGACATTTACATATGAATTTTTTTTACAAGTTTTACCCCGCGACAAGAAGTACTACTTATGAAGAAACTGAATATATAAGTTGTATAGCACTAGATATTGGACATTTGTATGTCGTTTAACAATTGTACCCTTGTCGAAGTACGTACATATGTATCCGTAAAATTCAAAACGCTACTCGTTTAGCTTTTAATATCACTGAATATATTTTAATTTAAATTAAAAATGAAATCTAGGTTTCATAAATAAAGCATCTAATACGAGGGTAGTTTGACAAGTAGTGGGAATAGAAAAGAAAAACGAATTTTTTAAATACAAAATAATTTGTATTTTTCAATATATTCTAAAAGAGCAATCCATTTATTCCAACGGTGCTCCAATGCCCTTTATACCATCTCTAAAATGCGATTCCGGAAGGCTTGCAAAATACTCATTTACGAAGATGATAAGCTCGTTGTTAGACGAAAATTTTTTTCCACCTAGTGCCGTTTTCAATTTTGGAAAAAGGTGGAAGTCGGAAGGGGCTAGATCCGGCGAATAAGGCGCATGAGGTACTAATTGGAAATGCAACTCTTGGATTTTGGATATCGCAACTGTGCTGGTATGCGAGAGAGCGTTGTCTTGGTGAAACATAATCTTCTTCTTTGCCATTCCTGGCTGTTTAGCACGAATCTCAACATTTAATTTTTGTTGAGATTCTGCATAATATTGCATGTTTATTGTGGCGCATTTCTGAAGGTAATCAATGAGCAAAATGGCCTTTGAATCCAAAAAAATTGATGCCAACACCATGTTTGCCGATAAAGTGGTTTTCGCTTTCTTTGGAGGTGCAGAACCACGTTCTAACCATTGTTTCGACTGTTGTTAAGTTGAAAATGTTATTATACATATATCATTGCCATTTTAGTTTTACTATGTATTATAAAAAAATCATTCCCTTAGAGTTTCAGCACTATACTTAGAAATTAGTTTACTTTAAACATCTGAAGAAGTCACTTAGTGGTGAAATAATTATCATTTACTTTAATTAAAAATAAAATTAGTAAAAAATTGTAACACTCTGTATATTTATTAATTTAGTCATGACTTTTCATCAAGTAAAGGCTAAATCAATCCAATATGGTATTTGAACTATTATTTCATTGTGTATTCCATTTGCACTGGATTTTCACTAATTCTAAAACATTGATAATTTTTCATACTAAAACTTGAATTTTATAGTCTTATCAGTAGCTATCTAAAAGTAGAATTAGAATCTAAATATTAGTAAATGTTTACATTTAAGATTTTCTGAATATTTTATTTGTATATTGAAGCGCCGTTTACTTTAGAATTATTCAAAATATTTATATAATTCCTGGAATTGGCAAGTTGTATGTGATAATTGTACGTCATGAATTTACATCCGTACACTACAGCTTCCGGCGTATTAAACGTTTATTCACAGCCGGTAAAATGCGGGGATAAACATTGAATTAAATATGTATGTACTCTATCACGGCGAGGATATTTAAACGATTAAATTCATACCATGTTCATCGAAAGTGTTTACGAGCATTTTTATATTTAGCTTTTGCAATGTACTCATATATGGTATGTACATACATATGTACGTCTATAACCGATGTAGATTACATAAATATACATATTTATAATAGTCGTTCTGTTAAAAATTGTTCTGATTGGAATTTGAAAATATAAATGGGTGTGTAATAACTTGATTATGAATCGTATTTACTTTTAGAAGTTTTATTAAGTATAAATAAAACTTCTATTCCTATTAAAGAGAGAAGAAAGTAGTTTTATCATATCATCAGAATAATAAAAGAACTTCGAGACAAACATAATAGTCTAGGTATAAAAGAAATACTTTAGAATCTACTAAAACCATTTACGATTAACTAAACCTTCCGCACCGTGGTTAACTGATACTATTCAGACTATGCAAACTTGAAGGATCGTGCTTTTATATCTTTTAAAAATTATAATTTACCAACTCGATAGAACTTATACAAAATCTTACGCAATTTCACTACAGAAGCAATCCGAAGAAAAAGTGCGCGTATTTGGAACATAAGACTAATATGTATTTGTTCTACAAATTCAAAAAATATATGGCAGTTATTACACGACTCGGGAATTATCCATATGCACAGTACTGAAATTCCTCCTCATTTAAAAAATATTGAGCGTATTTATGCTTTTTTTCCAAACTTCTATTCCGTTATCCCCGACAGATAATGAAATCTATGGTATTTATTTGAATTCGAGACTCAATGGCAACAATTTTGAATTCATCCTAGCCGGTGTAAACATATTCAACAGTTTTTGTAGATTAAGAATCGTTACATGTAATAGTAAGTAAAAAAGCATTGTTTTCTTTTCGAAAACGTTTATCGTCCTGTATCTTTGAGTCATGGCGTATTTCCGAAAACTATTAATGGACAAAAAATCTTAAAATAGCCCAAACAGTAGGTTCCTAAATTTCTGCTACATATTTAGTAAACGTATATACGAGGGTAGTTTGACAAGTAGTGAGAATGGAAAAGAAAAACGAATTTTTTAAATACAAAATAATTTTGATTTTTCAATATATTCCCTTAAAAGAGCAATGCATTTATTCCAACGGTGCTCCAATGGCCTTATGCCATCTCTATAATGCGATTCCGGAAGGCTTGCAAAATACTCATTTACGAAGATGATAAGCTCGTCGTTAGACGAAAATTTCTTTCCACCTAGTGCCGTTTTCAATTTTGGAAAAAGGCGGAAGTCGGAAGGGGCTAGATCCGGTGAATAAGGCGCATGCGGTACTAATTAGAAATGCAACTCGTGGATTTTGGACATCGCAACTGTGCTGGTATGCGAAGGAGCGTTGTCTTGGTGAAACAGCCATTCCTGGCCGTTTAGCACGAATCTCAACATTTAATTTTTGTAGAAGTTCGGCATAATATTGTCCGTTTATTGCGGCACCTTTCTGAAGGTAATCAATGAGCAAAATGCCCTTTGAATCCCAAAAAATTGATGCCATCACCTTGTTTGCCGATAAAGTGGTTTTCGCTTTCTTTGGATATGCAGAACCACGTTCTAACCATTGTTTCGACTGTTGTTTAGTTTCGGGTGTACTGTAGTGTATCCAAGTTTCATCGCAAGTAACAAATCGCCTACAAAAATCAACCGGATTCCGCTTATAAAAGTCCAAACACTCATTGGAAATGCGCAAACGAGTGAACTTTTGATCAGTCCTAAGCAATCGCGGCGCCCATCTTGCTGAATGCTTGGAAAGGCCCAATTCTTTCGTTAAAATGTGGTGTACGTGTTCTGTTGAAATGTTTACCATGTTTGCTATCTCTCTCACTTTGAGTCGTCGATCTTGCGTAATAATATTATGGATTTTTATAATCATTTCCTTAGAAGTCACGATTTTAGGTGCTCCAGAGCGCGCTTCATTAACACAGCTTGTTCTTCCACGTTTAAATTCATTTACCCATCTACTTATTGTGGTGGATGATGGAGCAGATTCACCTAATGTTTCCCGTAACTCATCTTTTATTTCGGTAGCTTTCATACCCTTAATTACGAAGTATTTAATCACCGCACGATACTCTGCTTTTTCCATTTTAACAAAACGACGTGTTGCTTCCTTTTCAATCAGTTGTCAAAAATAAACTAATCAACCGATTTATCTAAATATCGAAATGTAAACATATAAATAGGCAACCTAAATTACAGTGCATTTGATTTACCAATTAGAGCGGCACCTATGTGTCATTCTCACTACTTGACAAACTATCCTCGTATATTTACATATGTATACTTGTTAGGACTGCGATATGGCCTCTTCTACTTATCGACTGTTGTTGCTGTTCACGTTATTGCTTTGAAACTTCAGTACAGTAATAATTAGTAACAAAAGTAAAAATAACAATTGTATATTTTAAGTCCTGTTCTGCTTATTTATATTATTAAAACTCATTTTGGTTTATTAAGTTAATTATTCAGAATATTTATGTATTGTTAATGCAATATTATAATCTGCTAATTCTATTCTATATAAGAAAATGGTCAAATGTTCATATCAAACAATTTAGGATTTTTCTTTGGCAAGTGAACCATATGCGGTTTCAGACTGGAAACCGAGAAGACATTTCATTTTTAATAAAGTGAAGATAACGTCATGGAAAATTATTTCTTATAATTAATGAAGTTAATGTAAGTAATTGTATAAGATAATACATTTCATCTATTTACATAGTTATTTTACTAACTTCTGAAAATATAATTATTCAAAATGCATTTACGGTTGCGATACATTCGCAAAGAAAACATAGAAAATTAAAATCGAATGCCAAATAAAAAGAATAATGTACCCCTATTATATACTTGGAGCCGAGAACAAAATTAAGGCCACATGGGAAGTGATTAGGGGCGAAGTAGCAGGAAATAAACGCAATCAGAATATTCTGCATGGGGTGACTGCTGATGATTTCAACCATTACTTTGTTGGGGTAGGGAGAGAAGCAATCAAGTTAATACAAAGTACCAACCGGAGTCCGCACGATTTGATGAGGCGGGCTATAGGAATTGTAGAGAAAACTATCTTCCTCCACCCTACGACAGAGGAGGAAGTAAGAGAAGTTGTTTTTGGCTTCGGGAGTCAGCGGACTACTGATATATATGGAATGAACGTAAGCATACTAAAAAAGAGTATCGCCCCAGTAACAGACATTTTCAACGAGTGTTTGGCCCGAGAGGTATTCCCGGACCCTCTGAAAATAGCAAAAGTGCTTCCGATACACAAGGGAGGATCGACTGACAAAAAGAATTTTAGGCCAATCTCCATTCTACCTGTGATGTCTAAAATCTTGGAAACCATTATCAAAAAGAGATTAATCCAGTTCTTTGAGACACACGGACTCATAAATGTGAGTCAGCATGGCTATCGGAGGGGCAAGTCCACGACTACCGCGATTGCGGAGGTCCTGGAATATATAGCGGATGCTCTCGATGCTAAAGATGCGGTAATTCTGGGATGTTGCGACCTGAGTAAGGCTTTTGATACAATGGACCACGGGATACTTCTGGGAAAGTTAAACATGTATGGAGTGAGAGGACAAGCAAATGAGCTGATCGGTTCGTATTTGGCAAACAGAAGACAGAAGGTATACTGGAATGATCGACTCTCGGATGCAGCCCCTGTTGATCGGGGGGTTCCACAGGGGTCAATATTGGGGCCTCTTCTGTTTCTAATCTATGTCAATGATATGCCCCATAATGTCACCGTGGGTAGAGTCACCCAGTTTGCAGATGATACGTCAATAATAGTGCGTGCCCAGTGCAGGGAAGTTGCAGAGGTTTATATGGAGACTGCGTTGGGGGAAGCAAGCGAGTGGTTTAGTAGCAATCTTATGAAACTAAATCAGGACAAAACCCAACAGCTGGCAATAACAACTAGAGGAGTGGCGGGCTAGCCCAAAGTGAATATCAAGTTTCTGGGCCTGCTGATTGCGAGCAACCTGACTTCGGAGTGCCACATTGATAACTTGTGTCGCAATTTGGCATCAGCAATATACTCAATACGAAGAGTGAAACTGGTGGCTACACCCGAGGCGGCTAGGACTGTGTACTGTGCAAATTTTCAGGGCGTTTTGTATGGCCTATTGATGTGGGGAGCGTTTGAGGCGGTTTTCAGGATGCAAAAGAGTGCAGTCAGAGCTCTTAGTGGTGTATCCAGTACTATGAGTTGTGTAAACTTATTCAGAAAACACAAAATACTGACCCTCCCATCCTTGTACATACTTGCTTGCCTGGAATTTGTTCACAAGTCGCCGGATAAGTTCTGCAAAAATGGTGATTTTCACAAATATGAAACACGAAACCAGAGCGGTTTGGTGATACCGTATCATCGCATTGGGAAAAGTCAGCTAAGTTCGAATTACGTGGCCGTGAAGATATACAATGCTTTGCCTTATAGGTTTAGGAACCTACCATGGATTAATCTCAAAATATTAATAAAAAAGGTGCTGATGGAGAACGTTTTTTATTCGGTAAATGACTACCTGAAGCATAAATTTTGACATTGCCTTTTTGTGTTTTTTATATTTTTATATTTTTTCTTATATTTTAATTGGTACTCTGGTGTATTGTTTTGTATAGGTCTTGCTGTTTTTAACGTGTTGTGAGCGCATTAATAGTGTTTTTATTTATCCATGATTGTTCCATGACGTGTATATGTACATATATATCAATAAATTATTATTATTATTATTATTATTATGCCTACACACAGCTAATCAGAAACTGAAATCCTCCTCTTTCGTATATTTGCTTGAACATGCAATTAACAAAACAATTTTGCAATCAAAGCGCTCATCTAAACTTAGTTAAATGCTGATTGATATTGATACTACACCTTAAGATTGTAAAAAAATATTGCTTTAAATACTTTTAAGTATGAAAGAATTCATACTTTCATTCAACCTGAAAAATATAGAAATACAGCTTTTTTTAGGGTTACGATAAACCAGAGTACTCAAAACAAAAATAAATTACATAATAGAGTTTATAGCTTTTGTTTTATTAAGTAAATTAATATTTAAATAGACGCCCATTCCTGATGCACTGTCCGTTTGAACGCTTCTTTGGATGTGTGGTTGCGTTTAGGAATCTTTTAAAATATCCTTTAAGTTCTCTATGGGCGAAATGTCAACGGTCTGTAGGGGTCAATTTAAAAGCTTCATATGATTTTCATCAAACCATGTAATTAAAAGTCGAGTCTTGTAACAAGGAGTTTTATCCTGTTGAAAGTAATCGCCGTAATCTATATCGTAAAATTGTACATTAGATGTTTCAAGAACCTCGTCCAGCACACAAATGCTCTTCTCCAACACCCTGTGCAGTCATACACCTCCAAATAAACACCGTGGTGGAAACATAGCCACCGTGTTTAACGTGGGTGAAATACATTCAGGTACGAACATCTCCGACTCCAGGGCTGTACATCTGCAGTGAATAAACGAAGAACTTTAGATTCTTAAATATTTCCATTTCAGTGAAAAAACGACTCCGAGTTCTATTATGCTTATTACGAGAATTATGAGATATTTTTAAGTACTTACGTCAATATTAGATTCATCGAACCAAATTACTTTGGCCCAGTAATCCATATTCCAGTGTCGATATTTTTTTGCTCTCGTAAGGCGCTGCTTGCAGTGCAACTTGTGCGCAAAGACTTGCTTCGCAGCTTCAGAGAAGGTAAATTCCCTGCAGTCAACCACCTAATTGTATGCGCAGAAATTGGAGCGTTGCGTTGAGTACAGAGTTCAACGTATTTGCGTCTATCCTGGAGAGCGATTCGCTGTTCTAGTCGATTTTCCGAATAGTTGTAATACATTTTCTACCGCTTTTATGTAAATTATGATGCCCGCCAGTCATTTGATAACGGTTAATTAACACATGGATCAATAAGTCCCGAGACTAACAATGAAAACAACATTTTTTTTGCAAAATTTTTTTTTATTCATCAACATAATCACCTTTTAGGGTGATACAATGGTTCCAACGCTTTTCCAATTTTTCAATACCATGTTTATAAAAAAATTTATCTTTCGCTTCAAAATAAGCTTCAGTTTCAGCGATGACCTCCTCATTTGAGCCAAATCTTTTTCCCTGGAGCATTTTTTTAAGATCAGCAAAGAGCCAGTAGTCACTGGGGGCTAAATCTGGCGAATATGTGGGGTGGGGAAGCAGATCAAAACCCAATTCGTTCAATTTTGCCATTGTTTTCATCGACTTGTGGCAGGGTGCATTGTCTTGGTGAAAAAGGATTTTTTTCTCTGCATGTGCGGTCGTTTTTTTTGCGATTTCCTCCTTCAAACGCACCAGTAAGTCAATATAATAATCACTGTTGATCGATTTACCTTTTCCGAGGTAGTCAATGACAATCACGCCATGTGTATCCCAAAAAACTGACGCCAGGACTTTGCCAGCTGACTGCTGCGTTTTCGGACGTTTCGGACGGCTTTCGCCAGCTGTGCGCCACTCAGATGACTGCCACTTCGACTCTGGAGTGTAGTGATGTATCCATGTTTCGTCCATGGTCACGTAACGACGCAAGAAATCTTTTTTGTTGCGAGTAAATAGCGATAAACAGCTTTCTGAATCATCGACTCGTTGCTGTTTTTGTTCTATCGAAAGCAATCGCGGCACCCACTTGGAAAAAACCTTTTTCATGCTCAATTTTTCATGAAGGATAGTAAATACACTTCCATATGATATCTGTGTCATCTCAGCAATCTCACGGAGCTTCACTTTACGATCTTTCATTATAATTTTTGTCACTTCACTCACATTTTCTGGTGTAACGGCGTCCACAGGTCTACCCGAGCGTTCCGCGTCATTTGTGTCGGTACGACCACGTTTAAACTCTGCAAACCACCGACAAATCGTTGCTTTTGATGGACAAGAGTCCAGGTAACATTTTTCAATCCATTGTTTTGCTTGCGTGGTGTTTTTACCCATTAAAAAACAATGTTTTATCAGAACACGAAACTCGGTTTTTTCCATTGTTTAAACAAACTACAAAACGACTTTACTCCAACCTCGATAACTCAGCTGTTTCTGGTCCGATCGACTTAAAATTTTGACACGTTTCAAGCAAAGGTTAGTACTCTAGAAAGACGTGGTTACTGGTTTACTACGAGCGCCATCTATGGGTTAGTCTCGGGACTTATTGATCCATGTGTTATGTTTTGCGCTGCACAACGCAAGCACTTTATTGTCTTAGCAATTTGTACTTGGGATAACCCCTGCCTGTGTAGTAAAATTATCTGGCCTCGTAGTCACAGATAATTGTGCTTTTTTGGAATATTGTTTATGTACACGTATACACACAAACTAGAAAAAAAAACTAAGGAAAGATATTGACAAATGTTGTACCATCGCTACTTTTTGTTATTTGGTTACAACTACATATTGTAAAATTAACACGAAATCTAGATTCTTTTATTTATACTTCACGAAGTCTCTACCTATGAATTAAGTAAACTATGTGTTTATGTAGTGAATATAAGTTTCTGTAAACACTCGTTTATTGTCAAATTTTTTGTATCTTTAAAATATATATATATATATATATATATATATATATATATATATATATATATCAGAAACAGTATTTGCACACAATTCAAAAATTTACGAAAAGATCATCAAAGGGTACTAGGAAAGTTCTGCAATACAGCTTTGTTTATTTAATTTTTTCAAAGTAATTTTCTCTACACTCAATACACCTCTCCATCCTCCGAAACCAATCTTTAAACCAGTTCTGCCAAGTTTCACTAGGGAGTAAAGCACACTCGTTGTCCCAAGCCCGCAGAAGGTCCTCATCACTAGAAAACCGCTTCCCTTTTAGCTTCATTTTCATATGCGGGAACAGTGCAAAGTCGCAGGGAGCAATATCTAGACTGTACGGAGGGGAGGGTGTTCGAGATGTTTCAATCCTGTCGTGGTCAAATATTCGGTGCAGGCTTTGGCGCGGTGAGCTGGAGCATTATCGTGATGGAGGAACCAGGTGTCCATTCTTGACTTTGACCGCAGGTTCTTCATAGATCCAATGACTTTAGGCAGGCACTGTTTAGTATACCACTTAGCTGTGACTGTCTTCTGTGTATCCAAAACGACGCGTTCCACAATTCCACTCGATTTGAAAAATACAGTTATCATTTTCTTCTTTACAGATCGGGATTTTCTGACAACTACGGGTGTGTCCCCATCATCAAAGACCCAAACTTTGAGCTTTGGTTGGCACATCGTAATAGTACAGCCAACTCTCGTCACCTGTCACGATGTTGTTCACATACCGCGATTGTCCCTTATTTAACTTTTTTAGCATCTCCCGGCACCAAGTCACACGTCGTGCTATGTTTCAGTCAGTCGATGCGGCACCCAGAGAAAACAAAGTTTCTTCACGTGCAAATGATCATGCAGAATCGAACGAATTTCTGGTGCATGTAGGCGTGAAGTATCCTCTATCTGTTGGTAGGTCACTCGCCTGTCCTCGCCAGGCATTTTCCTCACAGTAGTAACGTTTTCCTTCGTATCTGACGTTCGTGGCCTTCTCGGCGTCTCGGCATCCTCAACAGTTTAATTTCCCCTTTGGAATTCTCTATACCACCTGAATATCGTTGTGCGATGTGGACAAACATCACCTAGTGCAAGAGTCATTTCTTCGAAGCACTGGTCTATATTTAAACCACGCACGAAATTATAACGCGAAACTGCCCTTATCTCATTTCGTGACCACGATGCCATCGCAAGCACTTTACACTCTCACTGCTAATGAATAACTGAGCCCATCCACATGGCGCGGTGGCTACTATGCACGTATGAACAAGTCTCAACATTCAGCAACAAGCAGCTTCCGATTCATTGTTGCGTCATATTGCAAAACTTTCCCAGTACCTTTTATATTTATTAGTGTTTAGCTTTGTAAATTATCGTTATAAATAAAAATCTCTTAGTTGATCATATATTAAATATACCGTTTTCGACAATTAAATTCTTTTAAAAAAATTCTTTTACTAGTGCACCCAAATTAGCTGCGGTAATTAATAATGTATCTGATTAAATTGTACATTCCGATCCCTTTAAAAAAATTTTAGTAAACACCGGTATCAGCTTCGTATTCCCCGACGAAAACTCTTCGTTAGCAAAATCAATAGACGCGAGCGATTAAAATTTACAAAAGGGTATTTTAGTAGATTTTGGAAAGCAGTTATTTTAACCAGAGAACAAGAAGTTTTTTTCAAAACATCTACGAAGTACAGTCAGATGCAAAATTATCGACCCCTTACGCCTGTTAGTTATATAACCCGCAATAACGTTCTGAAGTAAAAAACGATTTATACTAACGTATATACTCGACGTAAAGACTTATACTTAAATATTGTACATACCTAGTACGCGTGAAGTTTATTTAACAAGGAGAGTTTACGGACGTGGCGCACTTTTAGGGTGATTCTATATAACAAATATAGGTTCCGTACAACTGCAACGCCTATTTGTTTCGGAGGAAAAAATAATTTATGTGCCAGACATAAGTGGTATATACGAACATTCTAGTATGTAGGAAGATATCAATTGCTCGTAAACCGCGTTACTACTGAATGATTTATTTTTTTTGTTCGAGATCGATTTTAGACATCAATTTTTTAATTTTTATTTTATTAAAATTATTTTCCATTTCAATTACAATTTTTTTTCTATTTACGTATTGTTATTTGTTATTGTTTTATATAACTGTTATAATTTATATTCATTTTTCAAGCTAATAAAACAAGGAGTAACAATACTAGAGTACTTACCGTTAAATCAACTGCGTCCGAGATTTCTTTCAAGGTAAATTCCGATTCTCGCAAATGTATGATTTTTGACCGCGTTTCCAAAGTTGAATCGGTTTGACCGACTAATTTTGAGACAAATTAAAAAAATTTTAAGTAAAGTTCCAAGCTTTTAATTAAAACTAACGGATAAAGGATTATACAAAAATCTATAATCGTAAAAAATTATGTATAAAATAAAAACGAAACAATTATGCCCAAATCGAAGCGTTTTAACTAAAACCGAAGACAGTAAATAAAAAAGTATTTAAAAAATCAAGTCGACTACATAAACAACGGAATAGTCAATTAAACAGACGTATACGTTGTAAATATCAGTGTACTAAAAATTTATTGAAAATTTACAAACTAAAAATTATCAAAAATACACACAAATATATATACATATCCCGAGCTGGGTAAGTCCAAGGAATGGAAAAACAAACACATTTCAGAAATGGTTGAATATCCTTGTTCACACAATTAGGTCGGTTATCATCGTCTCTATTCAACCTATAACACACGAGTTTATACTTACTAGGACTATATGCGTTAGCGTTAGTCGTTTTTTCCCCTTAGGAACATGCTCATTAGCTACATAATTAACAGGCGTGGTGGTCAATAATTTTGCATCTGATTGTACACATATACGATATGAAAGGGGTAAAAATTAGAATTTTTAAGTTATTTTTTCGGATTAAATCAAGTTGATTGCTTCTTCAGATTGCAGAAAGTTGGTCTTTAGAAAGAAATAACAAGCATTAAAAGTCGTCAATTTACAACCTACAGTGAAAGGTGATAGTGTCAGCATAATGAGATAAGAATGTTTTCTAGCAAATTGGCTATGAAACATACATGTTATTAAAGGTACAATAAACGGATATGATTATATGAAAATCCTGAAAGAAAGTCGGTGGGGCGTTAAAATTAAATTTGCAGGGCCATTGTCATTTTCAACATGAATATGACCTCGAGAACATGTCGTGAATAATTAATTAAGGAGTGGTTGCTCTAGAGTAGACATTTCTCTATTATTATTAAATAACAATTAAGGAACAACTTAGAAAGTAGAAGCGGAGTCTAAAATCAACTGCAATATAACATAAGATTTAATTAGCTCTTTACCAAGAAGTCTGCAAGCTGTGATAATGATTACATAAAATATAGTGTGCGAATACGTTTTCGTAAATAATTTTAGACATGTTTGTATAGAAGTTTATCTTTCCTATTTACATTATGTTTTTAGTTTTTATATGCTTTTAT
The DNA here is from genome assembly GCA_031893035.1 of Dermolepida albohirtum. Lineage (NCBI taxonomy): Eukaryota > Metazoa > Arthropoda > Insecta > Coleoptera > Scarabaeidae > Dermolepida > Dermolepida albohirtum. The sequence continues at coordinate 99,037 of JAVIWB010001672.1, forward strand.
TACATTAAATGGAGCTTCATTTCTTCTATGTGAGTTGCTTTTATTAAGAGAAGCAACAAATAAAAAATATTAAGATCGTATTGGTGTGCAAATACAATTCATAATTAGTTATGATTTCTAATTACAATTCGCACATACTTTCTGCTATAGAAATCCACGTTCTTTGATTGCCCATTAGCCAGTTTAAAAAGACATTTATACGGCAACCTTTCTGTATTAAATATGCATGTGTACATTACATTAGGTTATGTGCATTCATATACGATTATTTTATAAATTGCGTTTAAAGAAACATCCGAAGTTTTAAGAATCTATTTTTATTCTTTTCTTCTTAAATATATTCAGCCACAGAGTCTTCAGTGTATCAGATCATTACCGATCAAAAAAGTTTTTATACTAACGCCTTGATCGAACATTCCTTTTCATGTTGACTTTACAAAAACAAAACTGCCCATTTGTGATTGAATCAATGGTGTTGTCGATGTTTCGTATGACCATGTTCCGCAAATGTACAATTGGTAAATATTTTACTGATTTTATTACTCACCACCAAGTGAATAGCAAAATATTACGTTAAAAATGTATAAAATTGTATTAAATATGCATGTGTACATTACATTAGGTTATGTGCATTCATATACGATTATTTTATAAATTGCGTTTAAAGAAACATCCGAAGTTTTAAGAATCTATTTTTATTCTTTTCTTCTTAAATATATTCAGCCACAGAGTCTTCAGTGTATCAGATCATTACCGATCAAAAAAGTTTTTATACTAACGCCTTGATCGAACATTCCTTTTCATGTTGACTTTACAAAAACAAAACTGCCCATTTGTGATTGAATCAATGGTGTTGTCGATGTTTCGTATGACCATGTTCCGCAAATGTACAATTGGTAAATATTTTACTGATTTTATTACTCACCACCAAGTGAATAGCAAAATATTACGTTAAAAATGTATAAAATTGTAATCTACTTTCCGTGAAGCATTTCAGTCGATACGAACTTTGTTCTTATTTATGTATTAATAAATTAAATAAAATTTCATTTAAATTTTTATTTAAAAATGAAAACTTTTCATATTACCGTGACTACCCAAATACGAATTGATCTTGTTAATGCTTAAGTAGTATCATAGCTTTAATCTTTTAAATCTATACTATATTTTTAAAATATTCTAGTTGCTTAATTGTTACATCGGTCAGATGTGGCAGCAGGTTGCGAACTTTACCTTCAAAAATCACTTTTGATATATCTGATGACTTTCCAAAGAATATTGAACAAAAAGACTTGTTGGCACTAAAATCATTTCCTCTGAGTAAATGCTTTTATTTATCCTTTTACCCTATAAAAGTGTCGTCATAATGTCCAGATTTTGTATACTGCATTACATTATTGCTTAAAATTGCCAGGATCCATTATTATTATTTTATAGCTTTAGTAGTTTATATTAATACTAAAAAAAGACGATTATAGAATTTTTTCATGACTGATTCTTCAAATATAAATACATATTGAAGAAAGTTATTATATATTTTTTCAGGTCCATGATTGGAGAGCCAACCAATTTTCAACATACAGCACACATAGGGAGCCGGGATGTAGAAATGCCAAACGATCAATTAACTGCCTTACATATGCAGATGAAAAGCAAAGGAGGATATGAAACAACATATAAAGTAAGCATCATTTATAAGTACCACCTAATATGTAAATCAAGAAAGTTACTTAGAGCATATGATGAAAGTAATCGTTTTCGAATTTTCCTACCCCATTAATATAAATATAATTTTCAAACTTTCACGAAATGAATGTTTCAGATATAAAATTGATAGATTACACAGAGTCTAGCCATAAATATACTCAGAATTTTAACAACGTGTAAAACAGAATAGCTCATTTTATAAATATACATATATTGAGAAGTATAGAAGAGAAACTTTTTATCGATTTGCCTACAGCAATACAGAGTTGTAAACGACCGAGCCATTCCTCTATAGATTTATACTCTGTTTCTAAACATATTTTTGCTGCAGCCTCAAGGATACTTCGTTTCAAAGACTTTAAATTTTCTTAAAGGCCATATCTTCGGGAACATTCCATAATCGATAGTTGAAAAGGAATAGTCACAAAAGTTAATAAATTCAGAATTATTTTTTCCAGAATTAAGGCCCGAGGGTGACTATGCTGAACTAGTGTCACGATCTTCAGAGGTTCTAGGCAATTTCGAGCATACACTCTATTATTCTCTCGGCTAAATTAATTGTCTATAGTAAAGACACGTCCAAAAAAAAATTTGGTGATAACCTATTTTGCCATAATGACTAAAAAATTTCTTCAGGCCTTCAGATCTAAACCTTTCCCATTAATACGAGAGATTGTTGTGGGAGCAATGTTCGCTTCATGTGATAAGATTGCTTCCGCAGTGGATTTAGTGGTACGTAAGCAATCAACGATATCACTAGTGTCTCGAAAAAAGTCTGAAAGCTGCACATTTTCCCACTTTGTACAGTATACTAATAACGACAATTTCGTAAGATAAATGGTATTCATTGAACAGCTACCAAACAATTCAACCAACGTTATCACCAGTTAGAATTTTTTCCGCTAGGAATTGAGCGAAAATCCGCTATTTTAAATATTATTTCGCTACAATCTTATAAAGACAAATATATTTTCTTAGGATTCCCTCAATTTTGACGAGATCGCCTACAGATCTTCCACCAAAACACCCCCAAATCATTACTGAACCTCCTCCATGTTTTACGGTAGGCGCAATACATTCTGGCAGTACTCTTTCTCCTGCGGATCTTCTTACGAATATTCGCCTTTTACTACCGAAAAGTTCAAACTTCGATTCGTCTGTCCACAACACATTATGATCAGTCGTCCAATTCTTATGTTCTTTAGCCCAATTTAGTCGTTTTATCTTGTTTTGCTTTCGTAGTACCTTCTCTATACCGTGGACACACTAATTGGTTTAGCACGCGCTCTATTCATTTCAGCAGCAATTTCTGGTGCTGTTTTTCGTTTATCGCGTCTACTTATCCGTATTAGATGCCGGTCATGTGCAGATGTCGTCGCTTTGCGTCGTCCAGATCTTCTTTTGTTGGAAAATGTACCACTTACTTCAAATTTTTTAACGTTATAATCAACGGTTCTGCGATTTAATCGTAATTCTTTTGCAATTTCGCGATTACTTTTACCCGTACGATGATAAGCAATTATCATAGCACGCACTTCAACAGATAATTCCTTCGTCTTCGGCATTGCATTAAAATATTCACAATAACTCTCTATTTCACTGTTTTCGCAACAAAAGATGAACGATGACTGACATAAAATTTATTTTCCTTTTTGAATAACACATCCTAATATTGTAATTAGTTAGTACAATAACACAATATTGGTAATACCTTTCGGAAATGCAGGTAAAACTGTTAATACTGTAGGGATTAGCCTATACAGTGTGTATCAGCCAAATGGAATAAATTCGATAGTAATTAAATGGAAGGATGTTCGAAAAAACGCTCGGACATGTCGATTGAGATTTTTAGTTGCGTATTTTTTTAAATAAAAAGTTTATATACAGGGTGTGTCATGTAAAAGTGGTCAATACCAACTTTCTTATTTTAAATGCAACACCCTGTCAAATATTCAATTTTTGGATTCTTTAGAAAATCCCAGACATATTTCATGTACAATGTCCTATACCTATCTTCGACTGTTTCGGAAATATTAAATGTTTTCAGATTAATTTGAAAAATTTTTGATAATGTAAAAAATAACAAGAAAAACATTAATGTCACTGTAGGAGATGTTCACAGTGTTCGCCGTAAACGTCTTGACAACATCCTAATCTTAAATAAAAATTTTTTCTAACGTTGCTCAACATCTCAGGTGTGATCGATCTAATCGCAACTATTATTCGTCTTCTTAAGTCTGCTAAGTCGAGGGGTTTAGTTTTATATACTATACTCTTGACATATCCCCATAAGAAGAAGTCTATTGGCGTTAGATCAGGGGATCGTGCTGGCTATTCCATCGATTCTCGCCTACCTATCCACCGATTCGGGAATATTTGGTTGAGGGAACCACATCGTATTTGCTGGAACTTGTGGGTTTGCCAGATCAGGATATAAGTTTGTCAAAGCTGGCACGAGATTATTTTGAAGCAATGCTAAATAATTGTCGCCATTCAAATTTCCATCAATGAAAAAAGGACCTACGATATGATCTCCAACAATTCCTGCCCAAACATTAACCTTCTTAGGGTATTGCGTATGTTCTTCCCTCATCCAGTGAGGATTTTCCCTGGACCAATAGCGGCAATTTTAACGATTAGCATGACCGTGAAGCGTAAAAGTACACTCATCAGAAAATAAAATATGTTCTAATTGGATCACATCGTTATCTAACATTGTCATCATTTGTTCACAAAAATACGTTCTCCTATCAAAGTCGTCTTCCATGAGCTCCTGAGTTGGTATAATTTTATAGGGATGCATTTTATTTTCTTTTAATGTGCGAGTAATCGATGAATGGCAAACATCGAACATTGACGCTGCTTGTCTACTAGAAGTATGCGGGTTTTCTTCAAACTCAAGCACAATATCCAGTTTGGTATCATTACTTACTGCATTCGCAGCTGCTTTTTTTATTTGCCTTACATGTCCAAACTCGCGAAACTGCTTTTCTATTTTACTAATTGTTCCTTGGGATATAGGCGGCAAATTTGGAAATTTCTCATGAAATAAGTGAGCAACTTCCGTTTGCGTCCGTGTGTTATCTCCATAACCAATCATCTGCAGAATTGTTATTTTGTGCATTTCTGTTAAATGAACCATTTTGCTGAAATGTAGTTAACGAAATTCAAACAGTTATGACACTGACAACACTTTGCTAAGGCAAGGTATTTTAAAACGAAGTACAAGTTCAATTAAAGATTTTCACTTAATAGTTCGGTAAACAAACTATTATGTGATAATCTTATTTTAATTGTAAACAAAATTATTAATCTGAAAACATTTAATATTTCCGAAACAGTCGAACATAGGTATAGGACATTGTACATGAAATATGTCTGGAATTTTCTAAAGAATCCAAAAATTTAATATTTGACAGGGTGTTGCATTTAAAATAAGAAAGTTGGTATTAACCACTTTTACATACACCCTGTATATAAACTCTTTATTTAAAAAAATACGCAACTAAAAATCCCAATCGACGTGTCCGAGCGTTTTTTCGAACACCCTTCCATTTAATTATTATCGAATTTATTCCATTTGGCTGATATTATATGATATATATTATATATTTATGGTATTTTTTCAATTTATGACACCTTTACGATATACATATCATAAAAAATTTAAGATTTTCGTAGAAATTCATATGGAATTACTTCCACTAATAATATTGTTGAATAATTATAATACAGATTTTATCGAAAGATAATCCGTATTTCAGGAAACACATAAAATTGGGGTGGGCAAATAAATATCACCGATAGTGTATGTAACTGCGTGCGTATTTTTTCCACAATCATTTCATTTATAACAAATAATCTTCAATTCATTCAATGCTATGATTGATGTATGTATTCATCAGAAGTTCACTAATTCAAAATAACTCTCTCCACCAAAAAAAAAGCGTAAAATAGATTGGAGGGCTTTATTGGAAGGGTTTTTTTTTATTAACATTATTATAGTTATTAAAGAAAATGCAGTTCTTGTTAATAATATATATTCTATCTATATGTTACAGGAGCCAGATTGGTGCCAATAATAGTTAATCATCTATTTGGTGGTTCTTGTATATACATAATTGTTATTATAACATTTAGAAGTGAATTATTTGTTATTAATAAATAATTCAATTAAAGTGATATCTATAAGTAATGGACTACTATCCAATTTTTAGATCGTATTTCATTGTTTGCTACTATTTAATATTTGTTTTGTACAATAATTTTTGATAGTATTTAAGCTGTATATAAAAACTATGTATAAATTTTAAATTAACACTTTTTATACATTGACTTGTCCTAAATCGATCGAACAATGAAAATATAACGCTATAAGCACAATGTCTTCATATACAAAAATTGTGCAATAGATTCTCTTTCACTTATTCAATTCAGAGGTTGAATGTACGTCATAAAAGTTTTTAATAATTTTCCTGACAATTGTTGTCTTCCAACTTTTTTTAGCGTACATATTCATTATATTTTTAATATATTTTTGTTGTAATGCAATAGCTAACTACTGTGTAGATCTATATCATTTCAAGATCCGTTGTCTCTTTATGTGGCATATAAAATAAGGGTTAGTTTAAAAATTGTTGCAGTATTTTATAATTTTATAACATTCCGGATTCATATAGCTAACAAGATATCAAATTAAAATATGAATAATAAATAAATATATAATTTATTGAATTTATAGTAAAAACATTGCATTTTCTTCACTACCTCAAATATAATTTATAATATTTTTAAAAATAGTCTTAGTCTAATTATTTACAATGTTTTACTAATGATAATTCTAACATATTTATTTCATTCATCATACCACCATGTTATTTATGTGCTTTTGATCAGATAGTTAATGCAAGGTATTTTCAATGTAAATTTATGTTCAGTAAAATACCATTTGAGTGAATTATCTAACACATTAATATATTCACTCAATTTTCATTTTTTATATCAAGATTGCATAGTATTTAATTTAGAAACTCATACAAAAATTGTTTTAGAAAATAGTGTATAAAATTAATTAGGGAGAGTTAATATATAAACTAGATACATTGCAAGAATATTTTTAATCTCTTGCAAATAAAAAATTATTTGTATACCACCGTACGTTGGGCATTAATAAAAACCTGCTGACGGATGTAATAAATTAATGTTATATGTTCAGCATTGTGAGTGGACGTATTCCTGTGAAGATTATTTAGTAAACACAAAAACAATTCTTCAGTCAACTTAAGTACTTCGTAAAATAAATATGTTAACGATTATTGTGCGTTTACACACGAATAGCAATTATACCGAAAAGTGAAGTTACATTCTCAATAGTTATTTTTCAAATATCCTAAATAATCACAATACATTACTGCTCATAAGTTTGGGCACACGTAACATCTTGTCAATTACTTAAGCAAATAAAAACTGGACAACCATAAACATAACTATGTCATAAATTTATTTAAAAATGTTTAATTTACACGTTTAAGGTATTTTGATAGAAAGGCTTTGAAAAATTATATACATTCTTGTCTCAACGAAATATGAACTATTTGTTCTAATTGTTCTCAATTACATTTGTCATACTTAGAAAGCTTTCTCAATAGTTCCAACTGGCGACAATATGCGAATTTTCCGTTCTAGATGATTCCACAACGGTTTTATAAGTTTGTGGTTAGAACTTTTAGACGTCGAGACCATTAACGTTAATTCTTTCATTCCACTTCTGTTGCAAACACTAACAATTTCCAAATATTTTCTTAAACTTATTTGCCTTACATTTTAATTAACTTTCCAATTTAACTGTCTCCAGAGCACACCCAAACCACAATCTTCCTGGCTCGTGTTTCATCTTTTTTCCGGATCGGTGGCAAACAGATGTCCAGCATCAGCTGCCAAATCATTTGAATTTTAATTCATCTGACTACAGGACATGCTTCCATTCTTCTACAATCCATCCACACCTGATGTTTAATTTATTTGTTTGTTTTGTTTTCGTTACAGTATCTAAATGGCGTTTTCGTACTGCCACACATTCTTCAAAACCCGGTAGAAATCAGATGTGACCTCCGGTACTGCAAGTTGATTACGTTTTTACTCAGTTATTGTTTTATTGATCATCACTTCTAGTATATCTACTGTCTAAACGTTTACGACTCTTTAAACTCTCAAATTTTTGTTTTCTTTTTATTGTCTCCCGCACCCACTAATCTTCAACCGACGGACAATTTCTAGATTTGAAATTTTCATGTAAGACACAAGTAGTTACCCTGGCATGTATCTACATAAGTTCAACTCTTCATAGAACATATACAGAAAATTTTGGTGGAAATATCACGAACGCACTGAGACAAAGGAACACTACGACTATTACCTAAAAAATATACTAAAAAAACTTAATTTCGTCGTCTCTCTCTTCTATGCTGGCATCTAATCTTTGTTAGCTTATTTCCTGAAATATTATGGTGGAGAGATACCTGAGAATCAGTGAGATATATTACATGTCACAAAATGAACATTTAATCCGATTATCATATTTTATGTACTTAATACTAGAAAAAGAAAAATACGTTGTATGATATCTATCGTTCCTAATAAATAATAAATTATATATTAGTTTTTACTTTATCATATTATAACTAAGGTTGAACAATCCTCTGGGTAACCAGCGACAGGAATCGAAGGGGGCGCGAACGCGTATACACATTGTCTATAACTCGCGTCATGTCACCGGCGCGAAGATGTCTTGCGAAGGTCGATTTTAACTACGACGGGTGTAAATAAATTTCACAATCGCTTTCCTGCAAAATGTACAGGAACTATAATTCACTCTTATTCAACCTTCCCAGCGAGACTGTACGCCACTGCGAATCCGGAGGTTTGTTTGACACTCTGACTCATCTATAGTTTTTTAGATTTCAATTTTTATGTAATTTAATAGATGCGCCCAAATTTATTAGTAGTGTATGTCTGGCACTCTAGTTTGTAAATCCATAATTGTCCGCTGTACAAGTATAAATATATAATGTACATTATGTAAAGAGCGGTGAAGTAATTCTGAAGAGTGAACACATTTTAATGTTTTTATAATTCATATATACCTAGGCTAATGAGCTTATATCATCATGAATTGTTTTAAGAGCGGCGAATGATTGGAATCATATACGTGTGTTAATTAACTATAATCATTTCTGTGTATTTTAAGTGGAACAGTAAACATTTTTATTCAAAACGACTAGAGCAATTCTGTTCTTTCACTTTTCAAACATTTTAGTCTTTGGTCATTTAGTGAACAAATATAGTTACAAAGTTATGTTAGCTATTGCAAAAAGTAATTATTTAATGCATTTATTTATTATAAACAAAATATTTTTTTAAGTTTGGTTAATACTTTACTGTTGTGCCAAATAGGTTGTTAAGATGCTTTCTGACGTTTTTGCTCATTTTTAAATTATATGAATTTCTTATTTAGTTATATTTATGTATTTATATATAGTATGTAAACCAATAGATTAATTTTATGTATATTTTTTGTTCACCAAATCTTTTAAATTCATTCTATTTTGTTTTTATAGATATGAATAAAACACTTTACCATTTTTGTATCAACAAAGATTCAACCATTGTGATACAGTGATAAGTTATGGAAACTTTTTACTATCTTTTACGTTTTAACGAATAAGCAATAGTACATGCCTTATATACTATTTAGAAACTGGTAGTTCAAAGTTCAAACACCAGCCTTTTCCTATGAAGGAATTATTAGACATAGAAAATATTTTTACAAACATATTTATAGTTAACACACCAGTATTTGACGTTCATGTGTACTTACTAACAATAAGAATTGTAATGAACTTCTATATATTGATGCTTGTATATTTGTATCTACGAATTATAGAAATTTTTGAAATTAAAATTGGTTTTATTATATATTGAATATTTAATCATATTTAAAAAAAATTTATAAATATAAATAACAAAAAATTTTGGAAAATTGGCCGAAATATTTTATTACATTCTATGTGGAGCAAAAAAAGTGTGAAAGTAAATTCGTATTTCACAAAAAGTAAAATTTACAGTGACAATAAAACAATAAATAAAATTAATTTCCATAGACAGTAAAAGGAATAATTATTAGAAACCATGCGGTAATAGAATGATTTCAAATTTTCCTACGTCACACCTTGAGAAGATCATTGTACTTCGTTCTCTTGAAGATTCACCAAAAAAGCCGTAATTCTCAAGTAACGTGTTTAACGAAGTTATAATTTTTGGTATAACTTCGCTTTTCTAAAGCAGTCGTTGCCCAAAATTTTCTAAAGCAGGTCCTTTAATACAAATTTTGTTGACTGTACCTTCTTTTACTGTACGCGACTTCCTTTACCAAGCAGCTCAATTTATTATTTTAATTATCTTTATCTTTTCCCGAACTTTCTACCCTATTCGAGCGAGTGCTAGATAGCACTGGAGCCTTCTACAGAGTTCATTTTGGCTTTGCATGAAGAGAGAAATTTGATGAAGCATCATTAGAGGTTACACTCATTATTTATTTCAATGTTGAGAGGTTTTTAAAAAGATCATTAGAACCATCTACTTGAAAGTGGCAACAAGAAAAAGATAATGTAACGATGAATATCTTAAACACAAATGTTATTTTCAATCAGCGTATTTTTTGTCAAAAAAAGTAAAAAACCATCAAAGCTTCTTCAACATTTAAGTAGGAATCATCCAGACAAAAAAAACAAGACTGGAAAGCTGAGCTCCTTCTGCAAGGAGTACATTAACAAATACTGCTAATGGGCACACACATAAGAAAAGTGGCTTTTGAGGAGTAATATATTGAACTTTTTTGTAAAAAGCAGAATTTTTAATGTGTTCATAGGTGAGAAATTAGCATATGCTTTTTTTTCAACTCTGTGATTTCTTTCCTTTACTGATATTTTCAAACGCTTAAATATTTTGAACAAAAGTTTACAAGGCTGTTGATATTAATATAATAGACGCATATTAAATTAGTAAATTTATAAGACCTGATTTATGGTCAACTTCGATTGGGATATAGAAGTTGGATTCATTGCAATGCATTCAAGAGTTCATGCGACTATATGCGACACTATAGCGACATCAAAATCCACGATCACAAAAAATTAAGTTTCCGCGACTCTCACATCAATAATTTCCACCATTTTATCTTATGCTAAGCAAATTTTGGTTAGTTGTTTGGTGTTCTTCAAGTATTTTGAAGGAATTCTTTTTATGTAAAGTGAGTTTTTATTACTTGTTGGTGATTGGTATGAAAAATAGTTCCTTTCTAGTATTTTCAAATTTATTTCCTCCTTAAGATTTATGTTATCTCTACATATAATTATTCATAAAACTGCAGATTAATTTGGAATTAACGTAACACACAAACTTTGAAGTATCTCAATATGGATAAATTAGCTAAGTTGTTTATTCACACCTCATGTTTATAAAAATGTGTACATTGATTTCAGAGGATACAAAGACAGTTCACAGTTGTAGCACTTGTGAAAATATCTAACAACGAAAGGTATCAAAGATTGTATATATTTGCTGATTCCATGAGTAATTGTGTTAGAAATTAAAGAGGAACAGAATTAAAATTAAATAATAAATAACAATTATTTCATCCGATATGTAAATCAAGTGATGGGAACCAAATTATATACCTAAATAAGAAAAATCATATTTTTATTTTATGATCTATATTTACAAAATTTACAGTAGTAAAAAATTCAAAGTACATAGTATATATAGACAGATAATTAAAACATTTCTTAAACAAAATGGAACTTTTGTTTTAACAGAACGGAACTGCTTTTATAGATGAATGTTAAAATTACAATTAAAAAATCCACAATTTATATAAACTCAAAAAGAACAAGCTTCGAAATGCTTATTCTGACATTCTTTACACTGCGCTTTATATTGGAGGAAGACAACTTTATTAAGTTTTAATACTTATATTAACGGCATTCTTGGCACAAATAGCATCAGATTTATAAATAGTTTTCGTAGTCAAATAAGAGGAATTGTAAACGCTAAAATTATCTTACACACAGCACCTAACAAAAAAGATTCCCGTGTATTTATTAAATATAGTTACACTTTCTTTCTTTGCAATTAATCGCCAATTAGCAACGTACTTTCTCATCTCTAATATGAACTAATGTATTTAATTTATTTCTTACTTTTTTGCTATTAATGTACTTCCCACTGATTAGTTATTAACTTTATAGTATTAATATTATATTAATTTGTAAAACGTCATAAAAAAGTCTGTATATATTACACAAATTTTACATGTTATAAATTGTAATAACTACAGCTTAGCATTCTTTTAGTTTCGAATTTTTTATATTTATATTTGTTGTGGATTTCGCTGCGTGTGATATGAATAACTTCATTTTTATTTGTACAAATATTTATTTTTCCTGATTTGCTAAATATTTTTGGTGATTTAGTATATATTTATTAGTAGTATTTCATCATCCTTCATAAGTTATATTACCTGAGACTTTTTGTGATCAGAATACCACTGTTCTAATATTAAATAACGCATTTATGACTTTAATATTATAAGGTGCACCAGCAATTGATTAATCGATTTTCGTCGATTAATAGAATGGTCATGGTGAATTTAATATTAACAAATCGATGTACTTAGTCGAGTAGACTGACCTAGGAGTAAAAATTTTCCCGCCAATTTTATTCAATTGCGCTATAAATTTTCAAGCTAATAAGTATAGGAAGAAAACAAAATAATTATTTAGTACTTCTTTATATAATCTTGTCTAACTTCAATACAAGATTTGCAAATGAGTAATCTACCATGTCAGAATTATATGATTGGATGAACTATCTGACTAAAACCAAAATCTCCATAGTAATTTTGCAACAGCTTGCACAATTATTGTGGAGAAGTCGCGTACCTTTAGTTTAATTTATGCAGAAAGACAGCATAATATCAAGCAATTGCTGCAGTGTTTCTTTGCTTAAAATCAACCAGTATTCCCTTACAATTCCAAAAAACTGTTTCCATAATTCATTTCCCTCAATGACACACTTTCGCATCACATGGAACTGTATCACTCGGTCTCCGTTATTTCGTAACACAATGTAGGTATTTAATAACCTTAAGAAGTTCCATTATTGATGGTTGGACTACCAAACTTTCAACACTGGTGTATTGTAGCCTAAGCTTGGTGTTAACAGCGGGTAACTAATTTACATTCTAATAGATGATATGCTTTAAAAAGTTTGATTTATTGCTTGAAGACTGTCAGCAATGACTGCTTAGTAATGCATAAAATTACCTTAGTATATTATCCTCTTCGGTAATGGCATTTTTTTTTTAATTCTTTGATACATTTTCAATAGTTTGATATTTTGTTTTTTTAATAATAATTGCTCGTCGTAGTCCATGCTATCTGCTTCTGGGTTTCCGGGCTGGAACCGCGTCACTAGTATATCTGCCGACGTTTCGTACCCATTTGTATGGGACATCTTCAGGGCTGAACTACTGCACTGAAACTGGTATATCTGCCGACGTTTCGTACCCATTTGTATGGGACATCTTCAGGGCTGAACTACTGTATTGATACTGTTTCAGTTTCAGTGCAGTAGTTCAGCCCTGAAGATGTCCCATACAAATGGGTACGAAACGTCGGCAGATATACTAGTGACGCGGTTCCAGCCCGGAAACCCAGAAGCAGATAGCATAAGCCATATTAATTTATATCCCGATTCATTCATTAAGTATTAATTTGCATTACCATTAGGTAATACATTGAGAAAATTATAATATTTTGTCAAAAACACAAGAAGACTAGCAATTATTATTAAAAAAACAAAATATCAAACTATTGAAAATGTATCAAAGAATTCAAAAAAAATGCCATTACCGAAGAGGATAATATACTAAGGTAATTTTATGCAGAGCATTACTAAGCAGTCATTGCTGACAGTCTTCAGCGATAAATCAAACTTTTTAAAACATATCATCTATTAGAATGTAAATTAGTTACCCACTGTTAACACCAAGCTTAGGCTACAATACACCAGTGTTGAAAGTTTGGTAGCCCAACCATCAAATAAAATTTAAAGGATTATTAGTAATGTCGCAGCAGTAAAATACGAGCACTAGATGAATTCTTTACCATTTGAGAATAAATAAAATTTGCATAAAATAGGACAAGAACAAGAATGCCTTTGGAATTTCTTCGTTTTATTCAAAAAACCGCAAAAATACAGAATGCAAAAATCCATTAGTGCACATAAATACATTTATGTTTGTATTCGTGTGTAACTTTTAAATTAACTTAAGCAGATATACAAAACTTTCCCGGCCACTATACTAAACTGTAAACATATAATATGTACAGTATCGGTTCATTCTAATTGTACAATTGAAGCTTACTTTCAACCATATTACAACAAAGAAAGTACCAAAACATGTACGCTTGTTTTGGTGCTCTCTGTTGCAAAGTTATAATTGAAAATAAGCTTCAAATCATACAATTAGAATGTGTCGACACTGTACATACGTATGTTTACTTGTATGCAGTTTAGAATAGTAGAGGGAAAGTTTTGCTTTGTGGGTCGACCTTTTTGATTAACAGAACTAGATGACGTAATTAACCATATCATATATATCATAAACGGACATGACGATTAGTTCAATATCGGCTAGTCAATTGCCGGAATATAATTCTTATTCTCGTACGTACGTATAACAAAATAAGCATATTTCATTGTACTTAAGTACTTATAGTTTTTGTGACTACTTAATCTTTTTCAATTTTGTGTGTGAAGCTTAGAATGCCTTTTAAGATGAGCAATTTGAGAAAATCGCTTATTACAAAATTCACAAAGAAACGCCTTCTCACCAGTGTGAACGACTAAATGTTGTTTCAATTCTTGTTTCGTATAAAATGCTTTACTACAATATTCACATGTAAAGTTCTTTTCTCCAGTATGATGTTTTAGATGTGAGTATAAATTGCTTGAACTACCAAACGATTTTCCGCACATTTTACAAAGAAAGGGTCTTTCACCATTATGTACCTGAAACAAACCAGCATAAGAAATAACTATTAGTAGGTAGCAAAGATTATTTTGCTTCCTAAATTCGCTCAAATTAGAAAAGGTAAATCGTTGAGAAATAGAATTGAAAGTACTCTTTATTGGCCGCATTAGTTTTCTGTTTTTCATGCAAAATTTCATTGAAGCAATTATATGGCATGCTGAAATATATAAATATACAAGAATTACAATATTAGATATGTATATGACAAAATGCAAAACAAACATGGATGATTTACTTTCGGTTATCATTTTTAACCTAATTTTATGTTTGCCAGATTTTCAGTTTTGAAGTTTTTCAAATCCTTGCATGGGATGCATTTCCGTTTGGAAGCATATATCAAGTCAAGAAATGTTCCGATGCAATGAATTAATAAGATGTTATGCAAGAGCTTAAGTATACATACTACAGTATTTTAAATGAAATAGCTGCCCTACAACATTGTGTTGAAGAAACTAATAAACAGAGTGGAACAAATCGCAAGATTGCAATATTCTCTAACTGACAAGTAATACTAGAGACAAATTCGGTAGAGATGAATTCTGTGAATTTAATAGCCACAAAAAGGTGACAATAGCTTGGGTCCCAGGACACCAAAAGAACAGGGTTAATAAAAAAGTGGATTAATTTTCTATATTAATTAATAATAAGCTTCATCTATGATTTTTACAGGACTGGAAGTCATCATGTGGTGCTGCAAAAGTAGGCTGAAAATAGATCTCAGGGGAGACAGGAGAACCCTCTCAAGTCAAAGGCAGGTGTAATAGTTTTCTTAAAGAATAGTTGTCCAAATTTATAATGGACTTGCTGGAGAATGTCAGACACTCGGTCAGTCTACTAACAGAGCACTGTAAGTCCAACAAATATATGAATAATATGAGCTTGATAAAACACACCAAATATAGATTCTGACCAAGTAGAACAGAAAACCGATTTACTCACTATGCCAACGTGAAGGCTTAGCACGAATGAGATTTTTAGAATGAGAAATGAATATCCTAAAGTAGAACTATAGGTAGAAAAATAGCATTCGACTCTGTTTGGAATCATTTCACAGAAAATGATAGCAAATTTGCTGATTGCTCGAGTTATTCCAGTATGCCAACAATAGATAATATTAACCCCTCAAGAGTTATATATTACACTAACTGACCTTCAAGATGAATTATAATGCTACCAATTCTTTATCACAGGACCGACTTTGCTATTTGATCTTTTTTAATAATCGAGTACTATTGGCTTGGTCAATGATAAAGTACTTCATGTTTTTTCATCCGAGTAATCTCAAGACTATAAATGGCTTACAATATCCAATATTGTAATTATTCACTAGTTTTAAAATAACATTTATCTCCGCATTATTATTTAAAAAGAAATAATTTAATAAATTTTTAGCTATGTGAAATTTGATACTTCCTAACTTTATTGACTGTGCCAATACATTTGTATAGACAATACTTCGAATATTATATTCTTATTTCACAAAAACAAATTAAACACTGGTGTAATACAAATAAGCAGTATTGTAAACATATAACTAATGATACGTTTGAGATTACCTGATATTCTATGAATCTTACCATAGTGTGTTTTTGTAATTCTTGCCTGGTTGAGAAAGCTTTTGGACAAATAGTACATATATGAGGCCTTTCTCCTGTATGTGTCCTCATGTGAGTCGTCAGATGTCCAGAATTTGCAAATCTTTTTTCACATAAATGGCACCTATATGGTTTCTCACCTTTAAGAAATGTTAACTGTATTTAGGATTAAATATATAACATTGAAGTATTCATATTACAACTAAAATTACATCGAAACTGTAATATTATTACTATAGCTAGATAGTTGTGTCTACAGGACAAAACCAGGAAGATATGTATGTCCATTCAATAGCATGCATACGCTCGTATGGATTGCCGCCACACAAAGATCCCTCCCTGTCGACCAGACACGACTATCCAGCTCTAATGATCACTGCATATATCGATAATTTGCAAAGCATCTATGAATTATAAAAATAGAAAAAGTTGCAAAATAAAATTGGAGAAAAGCATACGCTGTAAAATAATGACGTTCATAAATTCTAAAATATTAGAGAAATAAAGGCTCCCTGAAAGAAGTTTATATCAAAACTACTTTTCTTTACATAGAGCTTATATTCGTGTGTTTTCCCTTTTGATAGATATCTATCTACTTATATTGAAATTTCTGTATCGAAACTTAAGGAATATTCACTGGAGAAAATAAATTAATACATTATATTGTTTGCAGTTTTATTGAATTTGTTAATTACACTGAAAATATATGTGAACATGGTGTACTAATTTGTTTAGAAAATAAATACAAATATTCTTTGCGAAAAAGTGGTATGTACTTATAATTTAGGAGTTTTTACTCATTTACTTACTCCTCTTGAGCCCATTGGTATCGAGGTTGTGATACCTGTCCGTTATTAATTTTCTCAATACTTTTGCCTATGGGATCACTTGTATAACTTTATTCCAGGTTTCATGAGATTTCTGTAACCTCTTTCTCCCCGGTCTTACAAAGGCTACTTATTTCTAACATTCCTTTCCTCTGCTTTTGCTTTTCACACTCTCTTGACAATAATTTATATCAGATGCGCCACTATCTCAATTTAATCTCTTCCATGTTTTTCATTTGTGGCTGTAATTACAAAATATTTTTGATCTTTTTCATTTGATGTATGCTGAATGTCTCTATTACTTCATCACCGCCGTCTGAATTCATGATTTATAATTACAGTTTTCAGCCATAAGTCATACATTAATTGTTTTATAAATTGTTATTTTTGTTTTCATTATCACCTCTTTGTTGTTTAAGAATCCTTTATCAATACTCGATATAATTCATAGTCTGTTCATTCAAGACTTCTATCCTCGTTTATTATGGCACTTGAATATTTATTTGTATTTGGCAGTTTCCCTACATTTTCCTATAGCGTTTTTCCCAGGTTAATTTTTTTAATACTGTATTATTTGTTAGCTATTTCCGCTTATCTCATAGTGATAATATTACTTCAATAAAAGATACTGATAGTATCTGATTATTAAAAAAATACTCAAATGACAAAGTCGAGTAATAGAGAATTGTTATCATCACAATTCATATTGAAATTGAGTTAGTATAGTTCATAACTTTTTTAACGCGTTTTGTTTTTTATTCCTGACATACCGATATAACCTAAGCAAGAAGTAAATTTTTTTATTTTTTATAAAATAATCCCAAACAATCTCAGTTTCAAAGGAAGATCAATATTTTACGCTTAGACGCACGATATACGGCTTTTCGCTATTACAATCTTGCATCAATATAAATAAAGTAAGTAAGTACATTATTGTTACCCATCATTTTGTTCCAGCAAACTAAAACAGTCGAATATTGCGAACTGTTGCCAGTGATTTGTTCCAAGAGAAACGTAGTTGGGTTATTAAAGTCATTCGAGTACAGGGTACTTTAAATCAATTGGTTGCTGTATACCTCTGTATATTACCTACAAACATTTATAATTGGATAACAAGAAGGTTCTAGGTCAAATCAAATTATGGCTGTTCGATTAGATTAAAGTTCTTGAGGTGACAATAAAGCCTTCACTGAGACCTTAAAGTTCTATTATTATTCTCATGTGTGGTTATCTCGTTTTTTTATATATATTACATATCTCGATGCTAGTTCATTCCATATTTCCAGGTCTTTTCGTCAATTTTCTGATTCTGCTATCACTATTATATCATTTGCAAGGACATATGCAGATTCATATTTACAGGCAACATTTGATTCTATCGGAATTTGTTCCTGTTTTAGAAGTAAATAACGTTCATTATTATCACAAAATATTTAAAATTTTGTTTCGATTAAAAAAGAACAAACTGAAATATATAAACATTTAAAAAAATAAAAACGTATTTTAATTAGAATCAAGTTTAATACAATACTAATTAGGAAAGCACTTTTTTAAATCAAAAAGTATATAATGAAATAAAATGAAACAATTGATTGCTTCTTACATCTTTTTGCAAAAAATCTGAAATTAAAAAATTAAAGCATGCCTATTTAGTTAACTTTTACATATGTGTAGAGTCTTATTAAAACAGTACTACAGTAAGTTTATTAATTTTGAACCTTTACCAAATAAAAACTAACTGTATCGCAAATAGCTACAAATATAATATATACAGAGGATATCAAAAGAATATATAACAACTATAGTTACTAAGAATGAAAAACTTATTAAATGCAAAGTGCATGCCAATAGAATCATTCTATATACGAGGGAGCGTTTTTATATTCGCGGAATGGGGGACAAGGGGTGGAAATAAAAAAACCAAATTATTTTTCTTTTTCAATATATTCACCTGCAAGACGGATACATTTTTCACATCCTTCAATTAATTTATTTATACCCTCATAAAAAAATGATTTCTCTTTATCTGCAAAATACGCCGAAACTGCCTCCTTGACTTCATCATCGGCAGTAAATTTTTTACCCCGCAGCTCTTTTTTCATTTTCGGAAACAGGTAATAATCACTCGGGGCCAGGTCTGGGCTGTAGCGTGGGTGATTCACAATTTCGAAGCCCACCTTACGCAGGGCAGCTAACGCAACGCGGTTCTTGTGGACGGGCGCGTTGTCGTGCACAAGTAGAACACCTTTTGTCAATTTTCCCCGTCTTTTCTCTTTGATGGCTTCTTTTAGTCGCTCTAATATTGAAGCGTAATATTCTCCGGTTATAGAAACACCTTTATCTTTATAATCAATCAACAATATTCCTTCCGAGTCCTAAAATACCGTTGCCATGAGTTTCCCAGCTGATTGTGACACTTTAAATTTCTTGGGAGGTGCTGTGCCCTTTTTATGCCACTGCATGGAGTCTTGTTTGGACTCAGGTTCATAATGATGAACCCAAGTTTCGTCTCCAGTAACAATTCCACTCAATACACCATCCTTGTCTTCATTACAGAGGTCCAAAAATGCACGCGAACACTCTACGCGCTGTTGTTTTTGCGGCGGCATGAGCATTCTCGGCACCCATCTTGCGCTGACCTTAGACATGCCGAGATGATCGTGTAGGATTTTAAAAATTGTTGTATCGGATACTCCAACCATTTCTGCGAGTTGTTTCTTCTTTAGTCGAGCATCTTCGAGTACAATTTGTTCAACTTTTTGGATAAGTGCTGGCGTGGTCACCTCAATACTCCTGCCCGGCCTCGGGTCGTCTTCAAGGGATTCCCTTCCTTGTTTAAATAAACTATGCCACTTGTACACCATGGTTTTTCCTGGACAAGAGTCGCCGTAAACCAATGACATCTCATTCATTATGGTCGCGACTGATTTTCCTTGCCTGGTAAGGAACTTTATAACGGCACGATATTCGATTTTTTCCATATTTCACTTTTCACTCCTAATTATGTTACTTGGTTGACGATAGCTCAAAGACTAACTATCTAATAACAATGAAACTTCGTATTTATACTAATCATGAGTCGCTGCACAAGCCACGCCCCCAATGCGCCTACTCACCCCTCTACAACCCGCTCATTCCGCGAATATAAAAACGCTCTCTCGTATATGTCACACAATTATAAACTCAAAAACAAATTATTGGAAATTAACAAAAAAAAAAAAAAACAAAATTCAAATAAAGTATTTGGACCAATACATAACAATAATGACACATAAAGAATTGCTCTCAATGGAGAAAAATAAGCTTAAAATAATAACAAGATTCCTGACGAACGACGTATCCGTTAAACAATATCCGAACAAAATTATCAGATATAATAGAGACATTATTGTAATAGAATTTCAGAAATGGTCAAACATATTTTGCAAGAACGTGAGGTATCGGATCACAAATAACAAGTCATCTATGAGCAAAGAAAGTATACCCAATATTATACAGCAGCTGTACAGATAACGAGTATTGGATTGGGTACAGTAGGTAACACTGAAAAAATAATTCAAAGAAAGGGTTTTGGGAACCAATGAATTTTAGATATTTTATCTTATGTTCCAGTAATGCTTTTGTTTTCCCTCTCTATTCAATAATGCTATTTTGTTAGTTTGCCATTGTTTACATTAATGACTCCCTGTATTTGATCTCTTTTTTAGACTTCAATTGTTTCTATGAAAGAAAAATTAAATAGCCTCAAATTGTTCCAAACCTACTATTAACAAATCCAATAATTAATCCATAAAAGGTTCTTAATACATATGCATACACAATCAGTTGGTATATTTTAAAGCAAATTAAAAAACATGTTAAATGCCATTTTGATTTGCTCTATAAGAACTATTACTACAATTTCGATATCAATTTTATACTAATTACTTAGAATATTTTCTATAATCTCATAAAAGTTTAGAAAAAAAAATGGATAAAAAACATTTTCAAGGTCAAACCTGTATGTATCCTAATATGTTGAGTCAAATATTCTCTTCTGTTGAATGTTTTGCCACAAGTATCACACTGATGTATTTTGTTTTCCTTTGGTTTGGCACAATTTTGGGATTTCTTTGAAACTTTCATATTTTTTGCATTATTATCTGTACTAATTTGATGTGTAACAGATTCCTGCAGAGTAACATTCAATTACAAAAACACCCCAAGAAGAAGTTACCTACAGATCTCTGTGCTCGAGCTGTCTGTACAAATGAGTTTTCACTTTTTGTTGAATAATTTTCTTGTTTGATATTTAAATTTATAGATTCAAAATTTTGTGTAATTTGCTTTTGCTGTTGATTTATATAATACTGACGTAACTTTAAATCAGAGTTTTCACACTGAACTTTAAATTGCCAAGCAATATGTAATTTGGTTGAACAATTCTCACAAATAGTTGATGGCAATCCATCACCCTCAGCGACCTGCAAATATTTATACTTTGTTGTATCCAATTTCAATTATATTTCATTATCTATTATAGAATTTTCTTCTGAATTTTATGTATTGGTTGTCCTTTTTGATGCTATATTTCTTTTCAAGAATTTTAGCAATTCAAAAGAAAATTCCAATTATCTGAGAAATAAAAGTTTACACATATTAAATATACTTACTTGTACAGCAGAACAAGCCATAATCATTGTTGAAAGATGTACAGACTTGGTAGATTCAAAGATATTATACATTTTCTTAATTTCGATTTTTTGTAAACAAACTCGACATAAAAAATTTAAATTATCATAATAAAAACCAACAATGTCATTCTGGATTGATTTCAAATCAATGGTTACATTTTCATTAACAATTTCCATTCTTTCACTTGATATATTTTTGTTTTGACAGTAAATCTGTTGGTTAAGAAAGTTAGAAACTGACAACTTTCTTTTGTATACCTTGAAATTAATTTGGCGCACTATTCAAATAAATAACATAGATGTCCACATGGTAGGTGCACTTTTGGTCTAATTTACAAATAAGTTGGCAGCTCTTCAAACATTCTATTGACCTTTTAAATTAATACCAAATAACGAATGAGCAACAATGATTGACCTGATCTTTTACTATTTTCCACACGCCCCATATCAGTACTTACTTCCTTTTTTCTATCTGAAGTTAGCAGTTCAATAATTTCTAGTGTTTTCCTACCTATTTTTAGGTCATTATCCTTTCATTGCCGTGCAGTGTATAGAACATATATATATATATATATATATATATATATATATATATATATATATATATACAACCTAAATATATGTATGTATGCTCAAATGACACCTTACGAATTTGTATATATATATATATATATATAATATATATATATATAATATATATATATATATATATATATATATATATATATATATATATATATATATATATATATATACAAACAAACAGTTTAGTGAAAAGAGAGGTGAGAAAAATAAAACTGTTGTGAAAATTATGTACAAAGTGTTATTTAGTAATATAGTACAATTTATCAATATTTTGTCGCTCCGCCCTTGGCCTTAATAACAGCTCGCACTCGTCGAGGTATACTTGCTACTAAATTGTAACACTCTGCCGGTGGTATTACAGCCCATATTTCGCGAATTTTTGTTGATAATTCTGCTTTTGACAGGCATTTATGTTCCGTGATCTTAGTTTATAAGATACGCCACGAATTTTCAATGGGCGACAAATCGGGACTTTGTGGCGGCCAATCCAATACCTCCACTGTGTTTTCCTCGAACCAACGCATTACAGCTCCCGATTTGTTGCAGGGCGAATTATCTTGCTGAAAAATGTATTGTTGAATATCCTGGTCGAATAGTTTTAGCATAGACGGTTCTAATACTTCCTCCAACATGGCTAAATAGCGTTGGCTATTCATCCGTCCATCGCACAGGTACACTTCTCCAACACCGTATGCAGACGTACAACCCCAAACCATAATACTACCATCTCCAAATTTTACTGTGGGAATGATACATTGTGGTTCATAAGCTTCCCCTTGCCTACGCCGAATGTATAGCGTCCCAGGTAGTCCCCAAAGCTGCCAGGCAAAAGAAGAAAGTTAGCACTTAGACAGGATTAATTTTGTTTAATGTTACATGTAGACTGAATTGTATACAACGATAAGAATATTAGTCATGAAGATGTACTTACATACCTCGATATTCGATTCATCAGACCAAAGAATCTTCGACCACTTCTCGATTGTCCAATTTTTATGTTGTTTGGCCCATAAATACCGCTTCTTTTTATGAGCGTCAGTTAAAAGCGGTTTACGTCGGGCTTTACACCCTCGTAAACCAGTACACTGGAGACGCAGAAACTGTTACGCGATAACGCTGTTTCAGCTCACTGGCGAGCTGTTTCGACGAATTTTTCCTATCACTGAGAGCCAGTCTTTGTAAAATTCTGTCTTCTCTAATCGAGGTACAGGGTTTTCTGCCACTTTTTGGTCTGTTAACAAACGACCCACTCTCCTGATAGCGACTAATGGTTGTACGGACTCCACATCGCGAACATTTTTTTTGCAATTGCAGCTATTGATAACTTCTGGGAATGCAATAGCACTATTTGGGCGCGTTCCCCTACCGACAACTCACGTGTTTTAGGCATTTTTCTTCAACAAATAACTGACACAACGTGAAAAAAATAGGATAATCTAATTGATCTCTACCACACACTCACAAACGCACGTTGCTCACACACTGCTAGAATGACACTAAATTTCTAAAATCCACAATTTCCCCTTTCCACCTATTCTTTTCAATAGGGGATTAACTAGGGTATTCAAAAACGCATTTCTGTAAATACCATTAACTATTTTTACGGTTAATTTCCGTCAGACTTGGATAATACCGAGAATAAGGGTTTTTACCTGGGGTGTCTAATACATCTGAGCATAGTTGTATATGTATATATATGCATACATATATATATATATATATATATATATATATATATATATATATATATATATATATATGCATACACTTTAATACATACCAAATGTATTTTTAAATATTACAGTTTAAAGTAATTTGCACAGTAGTATTTGTTGTTTACATAGTAGCTAACATATTTTTATTATAATTGCATGAAACACTGTCTAATTTCACTTTTAAGAGGAAGTAAATATTAAGGTGATATGTATGGAAAGAAGTGTAGGATCAGGTCACTCATTGTTGCTCACACTGCATATTGAATATTAAATTAAAATTATACTCTATTTAAAGAACAAAGACTATTTAGATAACATAATAAATTTCGGAGATATCATTTTGTCGCAAATATAAAATAATTTTTCATTTGGTATTCTCAGACACATTGTGTAGTTTTTCTGTAAATGTTTGAGTCTCGTGCTGAATGACTTGGTTCAGATCATCAAGATTCTGAAGACGATTATTACACTATTTTTTATTTGTCCAAATAAATAAGTCTGGAAGTGTGACATGAGATTGAGTAACATGTTGTGTTGCACTGTAATACTGGTAATATCCGAGAGTTAATTCATTATGTAATTGTAATGAATACTTGCAAAATAATTGCACGTCTTTTTATAGTAATTGTCACATTGGGCAAATGTTAGGTCTATAATCATTATCATTTCGATATTGCTACCCATACATCAATTTTAATTAGATATAATAGTGTGAATAGTTATGAGGGTCTTCAGTCATCTAAACTCTACAGGTTCAGCGTTATAAACATAGTTTTAGTACAAAAAAGTTTTGGTGCATGTGGAGTAAGCCCTCCTATTAATTTCTTTTTAAGTATTCTCAAACAGTTCATCACAAATAACCGAAAAAGTAACCAAATATACTTAATTAGCTCTGAGTTATACAGTTTTGTTAAAATTACCTGTTGTACTGATAATTTTCATAATTTGATATTCATCATCTTCTGTTAACAGGGTAGGCAAATTTATTGATTTTCTTGTGCAAATGCAGTATTTGTTTTCAAAATATAGGACAATGTGCTGCTTGTTTAAGATAATTGTTGACAATGTATTTTTTCTTACCTGATTATATATTTTCTCTATTAGTTGGTTAAATATGGATTTTTTTGTTTGAAATTCTAAGTACATGTACCTACCAGGATAGTTTGACAAGTAGTGAGACTGACACATAGGTGGCGCTCTAATTGGTAAAACAAATGCACTGTAATTTAGGTTGCCTATTTATATGTTTACATTCCGATATTTAGATAAATCGGTTGATTAGTTTATTTTTGACAGCTGATTGAAAAAGAAGCAACACGTCGTTTTGTTAAAATGGAAAAAGCAGAGTATCGTGCGGTGATTAAATACTTCGTAATTAAGGGTATGAAAGCTACCGAAATAAAAGACGAGTTACGGGAAACATTAGGTGAATCTGCTCCATCATCCGCCACAATAAGTAGATGGCTAAATGAATTTAAACGTGGTAGAACAAGCTGTGTTGATGAAGCGCGCTCTGGAGCACCTAAAATCGTGACTTCTAAAGGAAATGATTATAAAAATCCATATTATTACGCAAGATCGACGACTCAAAGTGAGAGAGATAGCAGACATGGTAAACATTTCAACAGAACACGTACACCACATTTTAACGAAAGAACTGGGACTTTCCAAGCTTTCAGCAAGATGGGCGCCGCGATTGCTTACGACTGATCAAAAGTTCACTCGTTTGCGCATTTCCAATGAATGTTTGGACCTTTATAAGCGGAATCCGGTTGATTTTTATAGGCGATTTGTTACTTGCAATGAAACTTGGATACACTACAGTACACCCGAAACTAAACAACAGTCGAAACAATGGTTAGAACGTGGTTCTGCACCTCCAAAGAAAGCGAAAACCACTTTATCGACAAACAAGGTGATGGCATCAATTTTTTGGGATTCAAAGGGCATTTTGCTCATTGATTACCTTCAGAAAGGTGCCACAATAAACGGACAATATTATGCAGAACTTCTACAAAAATTGAATGTTGAGATTCGTGCTAAAAAGCCAGGAATGGCAAAGAAAAAGATTCTGTTTCACCAAGACAACGTTTCCTCGCATACCAGCACAGTTGCGATGTCTAAAATCCACGAGTTGCATTTCCAATTAGTACCGCATGCGCCTCATTCGCCGGATCTAGCCCCTTCCGACTTCCACCTTTTCCTAAATTGAAAACGGCACTAGGTGGAAAGAAATTTTAATAATAAAAAAAAAATAAGGGCATTGGAGCACCGTTGGAATAAATGTATTGCTCTTTTAGGAGACTATATTGAAAAATTAAAATTATTTTGTATTTAAAAAATTTGTTTTTCTTTTCAATTGTCACTACTTGCCAAACTACCCTCGTATGATATTAAATATTCTTTAAAATTAGCTTTGAGAATACTTATTTATAAAACACAATTTATACAATTATGTATGCACACTATAAAGTGCTGTTCGGGACAATCAGAATTAGTCCGAACGTATCAGAATATTAAAAACTGAGTAAAAAATATGTATCTCATTATTTGCAAAACTAATTTAATCAACATGTAGTGTGTCAGGTGGCGATTAATGTGTAGCGTTTTATTTATAGTTATGTCGTGTATTTGCTACCTAAATACGTTGGAATGTGGAGCTCAGAGTGGTTGCTTGGAAAGCAACTTTTCCATGCTCTCGCATCTATAACAATTGATTGAAATTCGTCGAGTACTTTTTAATTTTGAATTTCTCTTTTTAAATTAATACCGAAATAAAACACTAAAAACTTTCATATATGTATATATTTTATTTTTAATGAAGTATATTAAATGGTTTTAAAACTTCTCAAGTTACAGTAAAATACGGAATATTTCTTAGAGTAACGTAAAAAAATAAAATCACTGTTCATGAGAATACAATAAGAACATACTTATTTGAAAGTTCTGGAATTAATACTAACAGTGATGTTCCATTGCGTTCATAAAAATATGTAAATGGTTTTTTATTAATTTTAATATTGGAGCATTCTATATTTCGTATTTTAATAAATAATATCATTACTTATCACTTACTATACACTAATATTTACAGTATACAGGAAGTTCCATACCTAAATATAAACAACCACCATAAAAAAAATAAACACGTACTTTAAATGTATTAATGATAAGAATATAATTCAAAATTAAAATATAATAATGCATTAGGTAAGTATACAAAACAAAATATACTTATAGCTACATATTAATAGTTTTCTATGGTTATACTGTAATTATCAGAGTAAGTTTTTCAATTTAGTTTAATATAAACTGTATATTTGTCGATTTTACAAAAATCATCTTAGGAAATCTATGTCATATATGGTTTAATATAGGAGTATATAACAAATACTATTCTAAATATTGACATGTTATAATGTAGACACACTACGAAACTTTTTAATATAATGCCAAGGTATAAAAAATTGTCTTGGTCAAACGTAGTAATGGTAAGGAAAACGTCTTACCTTAATCAAACATATATCAACCTTTTGAAATAATTTAAAAATTCTGTCACAGTGTCAGTCTATGGTGTCTTAACTCTAATGACAAAATAATAAAACTACAATGTTAAAAATGAAATAGATATAATAATTTAATAACGTTTTTAGTAACGAAAAGCTGACTTAAAGAAACTACTGAAAATGTTCCCTGCCTTATTCAATGAATTTATTCGCCCCTTTATATTATCAAAAGCATTTTACAGCATTTTTTCAACTTTTTCAACAATTCTTCATTGCAGTTCTTACAAATTATTTATAGGAGTTTTAAAAATTCTATTCCTTAAATAAGTAAACATAAAAAAGTCTATAATTGTTAAGCAAGATGACCTCGGAGGCAGTTCAACCTCAGTAAAAAAAAACTTATCAGTCGGCAATCAAATTCTTGTCTTGTATTGTCTTTTGTCGTACGTACCGTTGCTTTGTCCTATTAGAAATAACCGTGTTCAAGTTCACCATGACTCTGTTGAAGAAATTCGTTTAAAAAGCAATTTTTATACTTCTCCGAAATTAAAAAAATATAGGTCCAACTATTCTTCTCCGAGAAACTGCCGTCCAAGATCCAATTTTCTGGGTAGGTGGTAGATTTCCAACAAAAATATGCGAATTATCATTGCGCCACTTTGACATATTGTGCGAATTTACGTATCCGATTTTTGCTCCGTTTTCTTTTTCTCCGAATAGTGGGTCTACCAGTCCTTTTTTTATGATTTTTACGAAACACTCCAATACAGTCCGAAAGGCACGCAAAAAAATCCCTCGGTATTACAGTTAAATCTGGTAAGTAATCACGAAAACTATCCAAACATAAGGGCTGGTTATAAATCCAAACTCAATTTACTTCCACACCATAATTCAAAAAAAGCTTAAATTGTTTGGCAAATAAATTTGACGATTCAGAATATGATTAAACATACATTTTCCTTACCATGACCTCCACCAACCAGCATAATTTTTGATATCTCGGTATAAATTAGTGTATACGCGTTTTAATTGGGAAATTACGCTTCGAAATTTATATTATAAAATAGCAATTAATTCCCAGTGCATCTAAAATACATATGTTATATTTCGAATAGATTCGAAAATATTCACAATAAATTAAAAGTATATGTATTATTTCACATCAGGTTTTCAATAAATAAAATAAATAATAATGTAAAATAATTACACTATAATATACCATACGAATAATTCTGGGACATTTAGAAATACCTTCAAACAAGAAATTAATATGAAAAATTAGGTCCATAAATAAATATCTCCGCGCCCTGTCAGAATAATTCTTATGACATATTAATATTTTTTGACATAGATTTAAGGATGACGTAATGGATTTTATTGTTAGTTTCTGTGAAGTTTTGAATGTCTGACGAGATGCGCTTTCTGTGAAAACCGTTTATTGCAAAATTCGCACAGAAAAGCTTTTTCACCAGTATGAACCAGCATATGTTGGTAGAGTTGACCTTTGGTAGAAAAAGCTTTACCACACTGATCGCAATGATAATTTTTTTCACCGGTGTGAATTTTAGTATGAGTATTCAAGTTACTAGAACTAGCAAAGCGTTTAGAACAATACGTACATTCGTACGGTCTTTCTGAAGTATGTATAGCAATTGTATGTTTTGTTAGTTGTTGTGCAGTAGCAAACGCTTTACTGCAGGCTGCACAAACATGATTTTTTTCACCTGTATGCGTCCTCATATGAGTATGAAGGTGTCCACCGTTTATAAACCTTTTGTCGCACAAGTGACAAACATATGGGCGTTCTCCAGTATGTATACGTATGTGATGTATTAATCCAGGTTTTGTACGGAATACCTTACCACATGTATCACATTGGTGCTGTTTCTGAGGCTTCTTCGGTTTGGTATTGTTTACTGAATTTATAACCAAAGATATATCTTCGACTTTCAGCTCCAAATCATTTGATTTTATTTCACCAAATTCGAGTTTTAGGTCAGACAAACCAGATTTAACCATGTCCTGGAAAAAACATCATAATTTACTATAAATCTGATTATGTCAAATGCAATGAAAAGTATTCCAACATATAAGATATATACAAAAATCTTCGGCAACTTCAATTTAGGGAAAAAGGTAGTAATCACTGAGTGCTAGATCCGGGCTATGAGATGGATGTCTCAACTTCTGGAAACCACATTTTTCGATAACTTGTCAAACTTTCTGAGCAATTTGTAGAGTGCATAAAGCACTCTACAAATTGTAACGGAACGGTATGCTTTTCTAGAAAAATTTTGAGATTTTCTAGCTAGGATGGCTATCTTAAAATTTGTAATAGTTTTCTTATAAATTTTAACGATAATTGGAGCATCCTTTTTTATGTGTCCAACCAACAGAATCCTTTCGCAGTCTCAGTTTCTATCAACTTTCCCCCTGAACATTGCGTTTTGCCATTTGTTGGTAGCTTGTGCCCTTTATACATTCTACATAATTTCAAAAAACAAGTCGTATGCAAATTTCCTGACAAACTTCTCGCCAGACAAGCTCCTGATCTGATGCGAGGATAATGAGAATCCTTTTCGCTGACGCTTCATTAATCACTAAATCTGTGATTTTGGATCAGCTTCAATGGATTTCCGACGGCAACGAAATTGTTTCGACCAGAATTTCCTTGAGATGGAGCAATATCGCTATAAACAATAACCATTCTAATTCATTTTCAGGCCATTTCTCTTTAATAAAAAATATTATAATGTTTCTGTGTGCAAATTTTAAACCATTTTATTATTCAAACTGCTACCAAAACTACAGAAATCTTTAAATTTCAAGACCACCTGGTCAGAACACAAAAGTTGACATTATTTGATGTTTAAAAATAATTGTAATTGTCATTGTCTTCATGACCAGACTAATAAAAAATCTTCTCTCGTTAAGTATTTAAATGAAATACCATTCTTTATACTCAAAAATCATGCATCCATTTAGAATGATTTTTAGCCTTATTTCTTTTTTAATGAATATTTTTAAACATTTAGATGCGCTGTTAAAGTCTATTTCAATACGGTGAATTTTATATACAAAAATTAAGTGTACATGTTTTACACAGGTGATAAGTGAAGTTCAGTGTCAGGATTTATAAAAATTTTATACAAAAAAAGTACACTTTCCTAGACAAATCAGCTTTTATGTTAAGTGTTAACAATAGACATTGCTGCTGTTATCAACCTTTCTAAAATATACAGTCTGTCAAAAAATAACATAGTTTGCGTAAATGTTTCTTAGATAACATTAGAAGAATTTTTCTGAGAAGAGTAGGTGTCAGAGTTAATTCTCTCTAACTTATTATACACAGTCTGTCGCAGAGAAAACCGAACTTTTTTAAAATAAAACAAAAGCTTACTATTTTGGTAAAGTTCATTTATTTTATTCAAGGTAGTCGCCTCCGGCTTCAATACAACATTTTGCACGGTCAATTAACATGTCGAATGAATTTTTAAATTCAACTTTAGAGATGTCCTTCAAGATCGGTGTAGGAGCCTTTTTAGTGGCTTTGTCTTTGGCATAACGCTGTCCTTTCATCGGCAAATGTAGTTTGGAGAAATCACAGGGAGCCAAATCCAGTGAATGGTTGATGGTTAAAATTCCAGCGAGCAATGAGATGGTGCATTATTATGTAACAAACGCCAGCTACCATTTTCACGATATTCACCGAGATAATACACAGCATTGACTGTTTGACTAATTTATACAAACTCTTTGTGCACTATGCTCTTCGAATCATAAAAACAAAATCTACATTGTCTTCATTTTTGACTCTCCAAAAGGCTTTTTTCGCTTGGATGCCTCCATTCAGAGCTTTGACGCTTGGTCTCTGGATCATATTGAAAACACCACGTTTCATTGTCAGTTACAATAGAATACCTGAAGTTTTAGTTCTTTTTTGAGTCTTTAATCAAGTCTGTACAATGTTAAATTCAGTTATCCTTGTCTGGTACAAACCTTGCACAAATCTTTCTCAGTTCCAAATGCTATGTCAAAATGCGTTGAAACTTCGATGGTACTTTCCTTAACCACAGCTTTTTTTGCACCAAGATATTCGTCATCATCCATGTCCATACGACCGTCTTTATATCGTTTATATCACTCGTACACACTCGTATGTGATAAACACGCATCACCATACACTTGTTTCATCAAATTAAATGTTTCAGTAAACGATTTACCGAGTTGAAAACAGAGTTTGATATTTGCTCTTTGTTCAAAATTCATTTTTGCACCAATGCCAAATACGCACTGTTCCTTTATGCCCAATTTTTCTGCTTTTAATGATGCAATGGTCATGTTAATTTGATATAACATTGGCGACAGATTTACCTTACTGGCGCATATTTTTTTAATAGATGGCGGCACTACGAATTACTATTTAAAAAAAGTTCGATTTTCTCTGCGACAGACTATGTATATACGTTTCTTTATTGATTATTGTTAAACTGTGCATAAACTATCAAACATATTTAGCAATGATGACCAAGAGAGTAAATGTTTTGAAACATTGTTCGTCTACACCCACACAATAGGACTAAAAACGACGCACATTATCGCCATTAAATATATTTAAAAAATTTTAGGTATTTGTTAGTAAATACATAAAGAAGAAAGAAAATTCGTCGACGAAAACAATCTCAGACAAGGTATATATTATATTGGATAACTTGTAATACATAAAAAGAACAGCGTTTTTTTAAAAATTATATTTTATTTAGGTATCATAATTTATAACAAATTTTTGGAAATATCTAACATATTGTTGCAAATATAAATTCTTTATTTTATATTTATACTCTAAAATTATCTTTATTTCAATTAAAGCACTAAAACTTATTTTGAATCCTTATAATATGCAAGGTTAAGTATAAAAGAACAGAGAAATAGGATATCTCCTGACTTATGTGTAATTTAACTAGTATTAAAATTATAATAATAGGAAATATTGTGAAACAAGATGTACAAAGGGTACTAGAAAAGTTTTGCAATATGGCGCAACAATGAATCGTAGGAAGCTGCTTCTTGCTGCATGTTGAAACATGTTCATACGTGCAGTAGTCGCCGTGCCATGTTATTTATTAGCAGTGAGTTCGTCGTCACGAAATGAGATAAGGGCAGTTTTCGTTATAATTTCGTGCGTGGTTTTAACAGACCAGTGCTTCGAAGAAATGATTCTTGCACTAGGTGATATTTGTCCACATCGCACAACGACATTCAGGTGGTATAGGGAATTCCAAAGGGGAAATTTAACTGTGGAAGATGCTGAGAGGCCGGGAAGGTCGCGAACGTCAGTTACGGAGGTAAACGTTACTACTGTGAGGAAAATGCTTGGCGAGGACAGGCGAGTAACCTGCCAACATACAGAGAATACTTCTGGCCTAAATGCATCAGCAATTCGTTCCATTCCGCATAATCATTGGTTCCTCCATCACCATAATGCCCCAGCTCACCGCGCCAATGCCTGCGCCGAATATTTGACCACGACAAGATTGAAACTTCTCGAGCACCTTCCCTACAGTCCAAATCTTGCTCCCTGCGACTTTGCACGGTTCCTGCATGTGAAAATGAAGCTAAAAGGGAGGCGGTTTTCCAGTGATGAGGACCTTCTGCGGGCTTGGGACAACGAGTGTGCTTTACTTCCTAGTGAAACTTGGCAGAACTGGTTTAAAGATTGGTTTCGGAGGATGGAGAAGTGTATTGAGTGTAGAGGAGATTTCTTTGAAAAAATTAAATAAACAAAGCTGTATTACAAAACTTTCCTAGTACTCTTTGTATATACAAGGTTATACACTAAAGGACGGAGGATTATTATTATTTTTAAATAAAATTATTAGTAGAATCCATATGAGTTCCTAATAAATCTCATATAGATTTAAATTTTCTAGTAGTGCTATTACATGAAGCTATTGATACATAGCGGATTTAGGTATCCCCTTGTGTGGTTGATAGCTTTATGTATTCAATTTGCTGAATTCATTAAAGCCAATAATTCTACTAATTCTGTGATTATAATTTTATATTGTCATACTATTTGATCAGAATATTTAAACTTTTGTATGCGCAGTTAATAAGTTACAAATTTATTTAATTATAACGCACAATATAATTTCAATATTAAAAAATAAACTTAATTTTTATATATACGGGATCGTATAATTAATTACAGAAGTTGAGGTGCAAATATCCTAAAATGTTAAATACTAGATCCTGCTACAAAGAGAACCTATCATGAGAAAAATAAGTTTTAAAATTAGAAGAATAAGTACAATAAAACTCAGCCAAACGACCACTTTTGTTAGACGACCGCATTTATTAAATCCTATTTAATACTAAAGTACTAAAATTTACTTGTCTAGAGTGACCACATTTTTCTGGAAGCACCGCTGATTGTATTGCACAGATTTAACTATATATGCTCATGAAATTGAATTGAATGAATTTTCTCGAATTTTAAATCAGACCCTTATTACCTTATAGAACATTTCATAATATTATGTTCAAATTTACAAATTTTAAATTCAATAAATCACTATATAACAATGTTTTAGAACTTCGACTTATTTACTTAAGCAAAAAATGTTATTGCTAGTGGAGCAGATAATTTTAGTCAAATATACAGTACGCGAGGTTCTTTGTGATCACCCGACGCTACATAATATCGAGTCTACATACGGAGCAAACACAATCATTTATAGTTATATTAAATATGCGTTTGTATAATAAAATTATATATATATATATATAAATGCTCATATAGTAGTTAACAATATTCGCGCGCTTGTTGATTTTATTTTTGAATAGAACTAGTAATATTTTATATCATTATAAACAGAAAAATATTATGTGTAGTTTAAACTAAAATAGAAATCATATTCTATTTAAAAAATACAAATTATATTTGATGTGCAGTCGTAGAAAACGATATGCAAACTTTACTTATTAACATATCTACGTTTATCTGAACCGAATTTTGGCGGCAATTTGAATTCATCACTTCAAGTGGACAAGCATGTATATTCCAATTAGAATTAAATATACTTGTTTTTATAAAAATTTGAATAAAATCATTACAAGATGTAAATGTTCTAATACTTCTTCTTCTGATCTAATGTGTTACATATCTGGTCCTGCATCTTATGGTTAAGTATAAGAAGTTAAGTAATATCCTGATGCTTATATTGATGTCAATTCATTATTAGAAGAAGTTCAAATCAAAATATTTAAAATTGCATGAGAGAAGATTTAGTATAAGTATTAGTTTTAAGTAGAGTACCTGCATTCTCTCATTTCAGTATTTTTAAGAATAGTTTGAGAACAGAAAGTGTAAATTAATTTTTCATCTGGTTATGTGTAATTGTGAATAAGAAAAATGACTAAAATTTTAGTATTAAGTTAAAAGTATGGCTATCAAAATTTTTTAATCTTTCAACTAACCTGTAATGATGTACTAGGTTCTAACTGCACACTTGGTAAAATATGCAATTGATTATTTTCCATTACTTCTGTTTTTTGTTCTAAATTTTCGTGAACTTCTTGGACTTGTAACTTATCTATTTGGGGTAATTGATTTGATGGGCATGTTGTTCTGTTTTCCTCGTTTTCACAATTTTGGTCATAATTATCTTTTTTTATCTCTATAAAACCTGAAAGATCAGGTGTTGGGGGCATATGGCGTAGATTGTCAAAACACTGTCTCATTTTTGCATCAGAACTTTCACATTGTGACTTAAATTGATAAGCAATATTCAGTCTAGAAATGCATTTTTGACATATATATGGAGGTAATCCATCTCCCTCAATCACCTACAGTTTGCTCCATTTAGTATTTATTATATGTAGTAAGCAAAATGGGTATGCAAAACCTACCTGTACAGAAGCACAAGCCATGATTAATATAGAAAAATGTCGAGGCTTAATAGGATCAAATATTGGCATTAATTTAGGACCCCTTTCTAAACAAATTCTGCATATATTATTAATATTCATTGTTAAATAATAATTAAAAACTTCATTGGAATGTTGCATATTTTTAGAATTATACGCCATATTTACCATAAATGTATACCTACAACTACAAAATAAATCTTTGTACAGTAGGTTTATATAAATACATATTGTTTACCAGTTCAAAACTCAATAATTTTTGTTTACATACAGTATAGAGGAATTTATATACATAACCCTATTCTTAACATAATACAGACTTTCATATATTAACATCTGAACTAATGTATACTTGAACCAATAAATATATTTTATACAGTGGTATTCAAATAGGATAACATAATATTGGCATAATTTAAGGACGTTACCTTAAGACAAGAGGATTTGGTGTGCATAATGCTCAAAGAGTACATTCTCCTGCTCAAAATAAATTTAATTTATCTACGTTTTTGGTATTTAAATTGTTTGTTGCTCCGATTATATAGTATTTTATATGTCCAGCTTTCTTATAGTATTCATTTTGGTTTGTAAAAGTAAACAAATTAATTACAATGGACATATTATTTTCTTCCAGTAGCGTCTCGAACAAAAACAGGTAAGTGTTGCAACTACATCTACGAAAGATAATCATACCGAGAGCCTTTGAAATACGAATACACATAATTATAATACTAGATATGACAATAATACAATAAGATTGAACACGCACTGTACGGCTGTTTACGAAACGTACCCAATTCATGTTGATAAAAAATTTGTCCAACAGTGACTGTTAATTTCTTCAACGTAACTACTTCAGTTCAAAATGCTATAGTGTTTTTACTTCGAGTCCGTAAATTCCGATTCCGTTTCTTTGTTTTGTCTTAGAGACATCTGTGTACCAGATAGATTCTATCTGCCATCACTGTTTCTAATTACTCTCGTGTATAGCTAAAGGATCATCTTGGCACTAAGTGCCCAATTCTTTCCACACATTCGCCTACACCTGCCTGGGTCAATAATTGCTTTATGTGGCCTTTAAAAATATGATAATTCCAGAAATTTTGGTCAAGTAGTACCTCTAAATACGTAGGTTCTTTGACAAACGAAATTTTCACGTTTTCTAGCATCGGTGGCTACAAACCTTGCAGCACTCTCTTCTTGTGAAAGCAATTACTTTTGCTTTATATCATTAATCAATAAGCCTAATTTTCTACACCTGTTGAACCGTTTGCCTTCGTTCTAAGATGATTTCTACGAAGCGTTCCAGGACAATGATTTCTAAGTGATCAGTTTATTCATAGACAATATGTAAAAGCGTACACTGGATAATTTGTTGAAGTGATGGCCTACTAGAATCGTCCACAAGGCGAGCGAGGGTACATACACCCTCTGCTGCCATGGTTTCAGATGTTTTATTTTTAGACCAGTTTATATCCATCTGTTCAAGACAAGTGGTACTACTCTTTTTTAAAAGGCCTCTATTAAAGATTTCTTTTGAGCTTGCGAGGTGGAATCGCATGTCTAGTATTGCTCCTTACTTGGGAACGTTCGCCCACTTTTGCAAGAGATATCCTCAGGGCTACGATTGATCATGTCGTTACTACACTAAAACTGCAGGTCTGTTACTTCAATAAAAGAACAATTTATCAGGTGTTATGTAAAGGTTAGATGTCATCTCGCTTAAGATGGTTAGGATGTATTAATATGGGCTATGTAATAGAACCGATTTCATTTGGTGTCAGATTTGCAACCCGTGTTTAGTAAGTGTGTTTCCAAAATGTTTAGCAACACGAGTATCAACCTAAACTAACCTAACCTTTCGTCAATATACACACTGCCATGCGAGCATAAAGTCCTATAAATACCAGAAGTCTCAACACAGTTACGGTCTCTGACAGAGAAAAGGATCCGATATTGTGAAGTAGGGTTCGAAAATGGTTTTGATGTTTTATTTTAAGACTGTACTGGTAGAGAAGTGACTCCTTGAATTTAAAATAAATGGACATTGGAAATAGAAGTGTGTTGAGGAACGACACTTAACGGTCTTCGGTTGAGGCGCTTGGTTTGCGATTAAGGTTTTAGTTACATAGGTCCTAGGATGTAAATTAGGATTTGTTGTTGGAACACCAAAAAAGTGTTGGAGATGACAGGAACTCATGGCTGCACCAAACACTTATTTGTTGCAGCAGTCAGGGAATTAGAAGAAACAGATAAAACATCTAGAATAAACTATGGATTATGACTGTGGAAGTCTATAAACATTTTAAAGAATTTGTCCTAGCATAATTACATACTTTCTATATATTTAGAAAAATGACTACTTTCTCCTCCTCAAGCGTTTTTGAAAATTCTATCCATATGGCTTTCAATTTAGTAAAAGAATTATTTACAAACTAATTGTGCAGAGACAACTTTTTCAGTATGAGTGCAGATTTGAAGCACGAGCGAGCACGTGTTTTATTTACTCGAATGCTGGAAAAGATAACGAGCAAAATTTTGTTAATAAACAATACATTTATATGCGTACTATTTTTACTAGAATATTTCATAAAGTAAACGAGGACAATGTGATGCTAATTAAAGAATTTATATAAAAATTCTTTGCTTGTGCGTTATTAAATTAATAAATTGTTAGTATTAAAATATATTTTTGTATGTAAAAATTCCGCAACAAGCAAAACTTCTATTAAGAGGGTGATTTAAATTTGACTTGCTTTTTCTAGTCGATACAAACTACAGCATGTATAATATTAATATATACGTCATTTTTTCTAAGTAACAATCCTTCTGTAAAATGCGCTTTTCCCATTGTTTTCGGTAGCTTTTGTATTCCCGTCAAAAAAAAATTCTTTCGGTTGACGACGTAGCTAATTTCGCACCGCATCCTTCACTTCTTCATTAGAGACAAGTCGTTTACTTTTCAAGAACTTTTTTGGTGGGATGATAATTACTCGGGGACAAGTCCGGAACTATATGGGGAGTAAGACAGTACTTCTAACTCAATTTAGCCAATGTATTGTTCGTTAGATGGGCTGTATGACAATGATGTCCTTGCTTCAGAGACTGCGTCTTTTGTTCGTATAACCAGCTTAACCTTCCCAAGAAACTGTCTATAATAAGCTGGATTAATTATTTTTTTTCTTCTTCGAAAAAATCGATGATGTAATAGCGTCCCAAAATGCAATTGCCATCGCTTTGCCAGCCGATGACTGTGCTTTGAATTTTATGGATGGAGACGAGCTTGAGTGACGCCATTCCATGCTAACATTCTTGATTTCTAGAATATTATGGCGCACCCAGGTCTCATTAGTTGTTATGATACGTGACAAAAAGTCATCGCCTTCATACTCGTAGCGAAGCCGGAGTTCTCTGCAAACATGAAGTCGTCCCACAGCCCATATTAATACAGCCACGAATTACGAGAATCCATAGAAATCGTAAAACATCCTCGCTTTAATCTGAAGCAGAATAACGGTTATCCTTTACACAACATCTGGTAAATACTCCTTTCTAAAACACTTCACCGTAAACAGAACGATTTAGTGACCCGCAACAATTCCCACTTGAACTAACAGACCTTCAATTTTAGTGTAGTAACGACATGGTCGACAATTCTGAGGATATAGTTTCTGTTGTTGTTCCGCGGAAGATTGTTTTGGACACAGCGCCAGGCAACTTTATTAAATTTAAGCTTGTCGTAGACAATAGTTTAAACACTATCAACACTGTGTTTAGAATCCTAACAATTTACTTCACAGATATTCGCCTATTGTTCCAGATCAGTTGGTAAACTTTTTGAATGTTTCCAAGATTCTCAGCAGGCAATAGACGGGCAGCATGCGACAAATCGATACGCGTGCACGACTATCCCGGAGGGATTTATACGGCTCAAAGACTATTCTAAGTGATAAATACTCTTTTTCAAACTGTTTATTAAGTCTCTAATGAGTATCAGTCGCTTTTACACATGTGGTATTGTTTCTGCATTAGCTTTTTCGATACTCTTAGATGCGAGTAGATGTGTAGACATTGCCGTATCACTGTCCATCACCCCAACGAAAACATTTGCAATATTGCGACCTTTACTATCAGTAGGTTCATTTACTGACACTGACATGTTTATCGATTATGTCAATGAAAATTGAAGTCATAATTTCATCGTACATCGGGGAAATATAATATTTTCTCAAGGTGCAAATCACTATACTTCCCGTTGACACAATTTTGTAAAAAGTGAGTAAACCCTATTCATTGAAATAGTAAATCCTATTTCTTGGAGCGTTACACGCTGATAGCAGTTTAAGTACATCCGAATTAAATGCTTT
Organism: Dermolepida albohirtum; assembly: GCA_031893035.1. Classification (NCBI taxonomy): domain Eukaryota; kingdom Metazoa; phylum Arthropoda; class Insecta; order Coleoptera; family Scarabaeidae; genus Dermolepida; species Dermolepida albohirtum. The sequence goes on from JAVIWB010001672.1 coordinate 139,094, forward strand.
CTATCGTTTATAAGCAATCGCAGTGTCAGCAATACGTGCTTTATGTATATCCGACGACACATGTTTTACTACGCAAGTTTTCACTCGCCATGACAGTATTACATTGCAAATTTTGTATTGGAGTCCACATCCGTCGAATTCTAACGTAGGCAAATCCCTTATCCACTTTTCAACAGTATCTCGCGACGGATGTGGACGGAATATATTTGCACAATAGAACGCAAATAACTAATAAAACTAAACAATTGGTCGACCTACTACAAACGAAGCTTATAATTTAACTCAAATATTTTCATCGCAAAAGGCGTAAACGTCGCTTACATTGGCCGTGATAGATGCAACTATTTTTATACATACGTGTTGTAACTTGAAAACATCGTTACTGAAGGCGATGAGGAGGAAGTCACACAGGTTATTGTTTTCGAAAAAGTTCAATGATTAAGAGGGCTATTCAAAAAAAAAAAATTCGCAAAAATTGTTTACGGAGTTATTGTTTTTCTAAATAATTACCTTTATCTAAAATACGCTTGTCCCTTTTTTTGAGACATTTCTTGAAGTATGCAGGAAAACTGTTCTTTTAACAAGTCATCAAAATGCCGCTGAAATTCAGTAACCATTGCATTGGCGTTAGCAAACCTCTTATCTCTTAGCTGTTGAGGACAAAATCTAGATTTTGTAGTAGATGAGAGGTCAGTCGGACTCTGGATTCATGTAGAAAAATTGTTTTTGTGTCTCTATGCGGGGTTGCGTTATCATAGAGTAACAAAATTTCCCGTAAACCCGATTTTGGGCAATCACTACACAATTTTTCAAAGGCTTAAGAATATCAAACTTTTGTATACCAATCGGTACTTACAGTTTTACGATATTAAGAAGGAACGACTGAAACTGGACTACTGTACCTAAAGAAAACAGCAGTAACAACTTTTGTTGACTTCCTCAAATATTTCAGCTTTGTCTTGGAATCATAATAGTGCATTCAAGATTCATTACCCGTAATGGTATTAACTTCTTCGAAAATTGTACTTTGATTAGCAAATGCGAAATACACCGACTTATCAGTTTTCTTGCACGCAGATGTTTCTGTAAAATATCTACTGTAGATGATCCAATGCATAATTCTTCTTGACTTTTTTTATTCTGATTTCTCTTGATAATTTTTTTTCTGGCAATAATGTTTTCAGCACAAACAACTGCTGCAAATTATCCAAGTCTCACAAAACCAGTAACTAATTGTAGTTAACGAAAGACTACTGTTACCAAAAGCTGCCACTAATTTTTTATGCTTCGTTGTATAATAAATCTCGTTCAAAATCATAAAAGATCATAGTCCGAAAAGCATTACTTGTTAAATTTGTATCTCTGCATGTTTTAACATTAACTAAACGAAATTGAAGCTTTAAATACATATATGTATATACAATACATAACAAATTGATGTTAGTATTTATAGTGCTTTGTGTGCAGTGCTTTGCCTTTTTATTCTGTTTTCTCGGGTAATTTTACAATATTAATTTTAATTGCATTTCCAATATCCCTTATCGAATTAATTTGCCGCTGACATAGTGGTTTCATTAATTTTTAATTTGAAGCATTCTAAATCTTCATTGCATGTTAACGTAGTCGTTTCTTTTTCACTCTTTCAGCGTCATATCCCGATATTTTTTTCACTTATTTTTCGTTTTTTGTAATTTAAAATCCGTATTTTATATACAGGAAGGATTGAAAGTTCTAGTTATTGTAAGATCTGTAGTTTACAATTTTATCACTTCCTTTAATTTTCCGCGGTCTGCAAGTTTGTCTTGTCGATCACCGAAATATTCAGTAATTTGAACATTCCTCTAAATCAATCGCATCCTACAAGGCTCGGCAAACACGATCCAACGCCCCTATATTGTAGGCGCTCTGTAAAAGTAACCTTATCATCTCCACAACTAGTAATATCGGTTTTGCGTGATAGTAGTAAGTTAAGGAATACGGAAAGTTTAAAACAGGCTTTCTTTTGAATAATAAGATCTCTCTTCAAGTCCCAACTCCACGAACGAATTACTGCGGGGGGGGGGGGAGGGCAAATCTCCGCACCAGGCACTTTCATGAAACTCCGAGAATTATACAACGCAACCGAAAAAGCTAAGGACGTCTAGCTGATAGTCTGCACTGTTACGACTCTATTACCGGAATACACGTGGCTTACGATTCAAAAGAAACCAATTTGACTGCTCTACCTTAATGTCACAGTTTGAGCTTATTTTACTCCCTGAGACATGGCTCTCACTAGATATTAACGATGCCGAATTATATGATCCCTCTAATACTGTCCTCGGATGTGATGAAAACTTCGATGCGCTGAGGAAGTTGACTGGTGGCGCTATATTGATGGCAGCTGCCTCCGATGTACCAATTTCCTCATACTTGTCTTCGTTTCCTTTAGGTAATATAATTGTCTCTAAATGTAATTTTGTATCACAAACTGTTCAGTTTATTGTGTTGTATCATATGTTCCGCCTAATATACGAGATATGGCAATTAGATAACGAGAATGAGCTCCTTCCTTCACGCAACCGCATCGGGCGAGACTGTAGTTGGGATATCATTGACTTTGATACTTCGCAAGCAACAACCCATAGTTTCGTCTCTCTGTGTGCTTCAGTTTACTTTCGAGTAGTAATTGTAGAGAACACCGCTACTTAGTAGTGCCGTGATAATGGTTGACATAAAAATCGAGGAGCGAATTAACCTGAAATTCCTTGTCAAATTAAAAAAATCGCCAACGAAATACTTACAAATGTTAAAGGAGTTGTTTGATGATAATATTATGTCACGTGCGCGAGTTATTGAATGGCAGAAACAGTTTTCTGAAAGTCGTGAAGAGGTCGAAGATAATGAACGTCCTGGTTGACTTGTGACTGCCAGAATTGAAGGGAACGTTCAGAAAATTAATGAAATTACTCGGAAAGACCGACGTCTGAGCATTCGGTTGATTGCTGATACGGTAAACATTAATAAAGAAACAGTAAGACACATTTTGCATGATGAATTAAACATGAAAAGTTTGTGCTCGCAATACCCTCTCCGTGAAGTGGTTTTTAGTGGATAAGCGCACTGCTGAGTTTGATCATCCTCCGTATTAGCCAGATCTCCACCATGTGACTTCTCTCTGTTCCCAAAAGTGAAAAATTCATTAGAGGGAACACATTTTCAGTCTATTGAACATGTAAAAAGAAAAACAATAGAGTTGTTGAAGAGGCCGACAATTGATGAACTTCAGCCGTGTTTTGAACAAAGGATGACTCGTTTGTAACGATTATTACAGACTGCCTTTTAAAAATTATGCTTTAAATTTAAGTGATAAAAAAACAACGATTTATGAAAACTCTAATTGTCCTAAATTCAATACTTTTTACAAAAATTTTTGCTATTTAATATTTCGTTTTCCCATTAGTTACTGATGATAGTTTCCGTTGGACTTTAAATATTAATATTAATTTACACAGACATACGGTTAAAAACTTTTCCTCCAATACTGATTGCAAGTATAATTTTTGAAGAGGTAATCTGCCGGAGTTATATGATGAACTCGGTAAGGTAAAGTGTTCCCATTTAAAAGGTGTTCCGAAGTTAATCTTGCTGTTTCTTTATTCTACACAACAATATTTTCTATTGTTAAATTTCCAGTCTATTATAGTAGTTCAACTCTAACCAACCTAATTAAGCCGAGGGAATGTTATCACAAGAAATGAAAATCCTCCGATTCCTTAGTTTTTATAAATGATTTTATTCAAATACTCGAACTGGTGAAATACGAAACCTACAATGCCTATGAGATATATTTAGCTAGTCTGGAGATAGAAATTTTAAAAAACCCAAAATATCTTGGGGAGCGATTTATTGGACAGAGGAAGGGAAATGTAGCACGAAATTTAGTGATGTACATCGAAATCTTCTCAGAGAGTGAAACACTGGCAAACACTGACTCTAGAACAGGTCTTTATGAATTACCCAATTTCATAATCAAGAATTGTGCTTCAACTCTATGTAATCCCTTATGCATGATTTGTAATTTTGCTCTTCGTACATCTATTGTTCCAGATATCTGTAAGATAAGCAACATTACATCCATATATAAAAAGAGAAGCAAATTTTTTTCGTTTGGAACCAATTATTAAAAATTTTCAGAACATTCCTCGTATTATTTATCACTATTATATGGTCCAAACTAACAGCATATCATTTTTAGTGTATATCGTATAAATACATAAAATAGTGAGCCGAAAATAATAAGGTTTTACCTATTACCTTTGTTAACGATGGAAAGAAAATGTGTATGTGCTTAATACTGGACTATTATTAATACTTCTTTAACTATCGTTAAAAATACAAAAAGCTTTTATAAACTATTTATACATATACGGAATCTATTATTTAATGATCAGGTGTCAGAGCATTTTATTGCATTTTACAGTGTTGAAAGATAAGTGTAACGCTTTATATAGTCAATAAAAGTTAAATTTATTTGCTGTTCTCATATGTCAGTATTATTAATATCGACATTACAGTAATATAGATGTTTGCACATATTTGTACTAACAAAGTTTTGATCTTTTTATTGAAGTAATTTTTTGATTAAAACAAATCTCCGGTTTTAGTTACTTGAAAAATTGCCGTAATAAAATATAATTTATTTCCGTAATAAAAATTTACTGATATTTTACTTTAAATGATTAAGATTTAATTATTTTAAAGTATAATGGAAATTTATTTTTGCAAAAAAAATACTTTGCGGATTGGAAATTAAAATATTAATTAATTTATCCTATTCATTTTTTATTTAAAAAAATCTCATTTCATTTTAGATTTAAGTTATTACAATACTTTCTTCTTCTGAAAAGTTGATATGAGTATCTGCTGTCAAACATATTAAATCTATTGCTAAATAATAATTTATTATATTTTTTTTTGGAAATTTGGATCACGCATTATTATCGATTTTTCAACAATTTTCTTTTTCTATATACAAATGTTCGATAATAATATATGCATACATACATAAATAGTTTTATTCCTCAAATATAATGAATATAATATAATAAAACAATGTGTAAACATATACAAAGCCGTGAATGCTCTATTAAACACTTCTCTAAACAGTCCCAAATGATGGTGAGCTGAATAGTCCGTGTTTCCGCAGTTTCAGACTGTTTTCATGGTGCACCGGCAAATGATCTCTCCAACAACGTCAACTGTCAATTCTAAGATACTTTTGTTCGTTGGTTTTGTTGTGACAACTGTTTAATTAAAAGGGTCACGGAATTTTTAACAATGGATTGGGTTGAAATTCGTGCTATCATTATGTACTTCTTCTTGAGAGACTTATCAGCAACAAATATTCATTAGATGAACGATGACATAAAGAAGTTGTCTCCTTCATTTTCTAATGTCGATCAATGGATTGCAAGTTCAATTGTGGTCATACAACCGTTAAATTTGCACCACTTAGTGGCCGTCCAAAATTTGTCGCTATACTGGAAATTGTTAAAAAGTGCATGCGTAGTATTAAAAGACCGTCTTTAAAAACGCAAAGTGTGCTTTGAATGAAGAGTTGGATATGAACAAATTGTCCGCGAGGTGGATGCCACGACTGCTCCGTTTTACTCAATAATTAATGTGAATACAAATTTCTCGTGTACGAAGTGTTCGGAGCATTTTCAAAAAACAAGGTAGATTTTGATGTGTCGACTTATTACCACAGGTGAGATGAATGAAATAAAATATCAATTTTAATAGTGGTGGCACAGTGGTTCTCCTCTGCCAAAGAAGGCGTTGATTACTCCATCTGCAGTAAAGGTAATTGTTTTAATTTTTTGGGGTGGACAAGGTATTTTTGTTGAGTACCCGGCAAACGACCAAATTATCACAGGCAAATAAAAGTAAAATATTAATGAAGAGCGTTTTGGTTAAACAAAAAAGCATTTTTGAACAAAGACAATGCGTGGCTCCATACGAATGTTTTTGCTATAGCAAAAATTAAAGAATAAAGCTACAGTTTGTTACCACACTTGCTTTATATCCCAGATTTAGTACTATCGTCTTACCATCATTTCCCACGATCAAAACAATATCTAGTAGTTTAGAAATTTTCAAAAGAGAGTATTAAAGTTACAGTGGATGTCTTAACGAACTTGAGAGCTTTGAATTTTGTTAAGGCATAGACACAGTGTATCGGGGAGGTGCAGAATCTCTAGATAACCTTGAACTCGAGACTTACTTGGAATCGACATGTTGACAGAATATACTTGAAAGCGCAGACTATTCTCACGGTAACTAGACGCACGTATGAGAAAACGAGGGGTTAAAACCATCAATGGTGCATTGGCTATATACAATGTTGGTGAAACCATCTTTCAGTTGTGCATCATTGGTGTGGAGGACGAAAACACTGCAATCTACAGTGACGGTAAGATAAGCAAGATATCACGACGGCAATAACACGTATCTCGATCACGACAATGGAAGCCGTGGCAAATAAGTGAGGGACGTATCATTTGAGACTTACTTGGAATCAACATGTTGTATTTGAAAGTCAAAACCATTATTGGTCCATTGACTGTATACAATAGTAGTCAAGCCAATCCTTGGTCAGTTAGGCATCGTTGGTGGGGTGAATAAACACATCGCAACATAGAACGATGATAAGGTCCTCTTTAGCTTTTAGTTTGGCAGATGCGTGAAGGATATGTGCTTCGCATATTAACACATCTTATGACAATCAACATTCTCTCTTAAAGGTAATCATTTCAGAGTGATATAAATGGAAAGAGGAATGCTTTGATGTGATACAGTGCAGGCACACCTGGTATACAGACTGAGACTGAGAATGGCACGGGGCCGGGCGCATACTGCGAAAGCTTGGAAATAGTCCGCAGATTTTGAGAAACTACGTGTCGATATTTCAGACAAAAAAAGGTATGGAAGATATTTATAGGAAGGCTTACTGCCATAAGCGAATAAGTATTCTTACCGACAACCAAGCTTCATTAGAAACGTCCAGTCTTAAAATTATGTCCAACGGGTATTTAATTTTGATTATTGTACACATAAACATGTTTAAACAGTTGTTAAAAAACTTGTAATCTTTCATAAGACTATTTTTGAAATTACTATAGAGAATAAAACTTATTACTCAGCGATAATAAAATTATTATACAATCGACGCCTTTGGTAGTTAATACAGGCGTATATTAGTTATGTTCCTATTACTTGACATTTTCCTTAAACAATGAATTAGAATATTTAAGTAAACAACAAAAGCTCTGAACTTTTCACTCTTCAATTATTTCTTTATATTTATAACAGTATAACTGGTAGATATGCTGAACTTACAAGTAAATGAGTTTGTCATTAATAAAACAAATAATCGGGAAGTACTTCAAATTGAAATGTATATTTTATTAAAACAGACACTTGCGAAATATACGTAATCTTTTTGATATATTTTTTTAACAAAATTACAGGTGTTTTCTTTTACCTAGAATAACTTTTGCAAAATGTACAAACTTCAGTTAACGAGTATGATTTGTCAAAATTACATTAATAAATTTATATAAATAAATAACGCATAATTCCTATAATTATGCACTATTCGTATTTACAACAGGAAAAATGAGATTTGTCATCATTATTTTTTTGATAAGAGACCAGTTCTAAAATATTTCCAAGGAACTATAAAAGGTTTATTACTATCTTAATGAACAAATGTGTGTAATTTTTATTACCAACAAGTAGGTGCTTGATACTCAAATATAGTGTCTAATAAAAATAATCATGGATTTTATAATTTTCTCATTTTTAGTTAACGTTAATGTTCTTTTTCTTATAAACTACATCACAAGCATTTTATAACTGTGTACATTTTAATGAAATATTTTATTATGTTACTTTATTTCACATATTGTCCATTTCATTTCGTTTTAATATACAACTGATATTGTCACTCTATCTATATTTTAAGATGATCACAACAATATATTCGTATCAGGTGTCATTTTATTGTTTGTTGGTAATTTAACGTCAAACAGTTTTTGTACTATAAACATGACCTGATCGGATAAGTACTGAAAATAATCTGTCTTTGGACAGAGAATTTGAAACATATGTACATAGCGCTCGTGAGCCTCTAGAGAAACCCTTACTTCTCACACTTGTTCCAGAAACGGAAATGAAAAATGTAAGAGTCTGCTCTTACATTTTTTGCCTCCAGCTCAGTAAATTTGAGGCGTAAGTTATTCAATTGACGATAGCAAAGATTTGGTGAGCAAAAAAAATGAGTGCCACTGTCCTAAACGTGAATCGTTGATGGGTCGGTAATGTAAGGTAGCAAATGCGTGATAAGGGAAGATTATTATCAAAAAAACAGCGAAGGGTTAATTGGAATATATATATACACAGTCTGTCTCAGAGAAGACGGAACTTTTTTAAAATAAAAACTACAACTTACTATTTTGGTAAAATTCATTTATTTTATTCAAAGTAGCCGCCTTCGGCTTCAGTGCAACATTTTGCACAGTCAATTAATATGTCGAATGAATTTTGAAGTTCATCTTTAGAAATATCCTTCAAGATCGTTGCCGACGCCTATTTGGCTTCGACGTTGGCATAACGTTGTCCTTTCATTGGCAAATGTAGCTTAGAAAATAGATAGAAATCACAAGAGGGCTAAATCCGGTGAATGGTTGATGGTTAAAATGCCATTTGTCGCTAGAAAATCAGTGATAACGATGAGATGGTGTTTGACCATTTTCAGATATTGTCAAAATACGCCTCATAACACCAAGATAATATACAGCATTAACTGTTTGACCAGTTGGTACAAAGTCTTTGTGCACTATGCCTTTGAATCATAAAAACAAATCAATATCATCGGCACTTTTGACTTTTCTAAACATTTTTTTTTCGGATTTTCTTCGCTTGGATGCTTCCATTCAGAGCTTTGACGCCTGGTCTCTGGATCATATTGAAACACCACGTTTCATTGCCAGTTACAACAGAATACCTGAAGTTCTCGTCCTTTTCCGAGTCTTTAATCAAGTCTGTACACTGTTGAATTCAAACTTTGCACAAATCTTTCTCAGTCCCAGATGCTATGTCAAAATACGATGAATTGAATCTTTGGAAATATCTAATTCCATTACTACGTATCGCAATGAGGATTTCGGCATATTTCTGATAAATTCATGTACAAGTTCGATGTTACTTTCCGTAATCACAGATTTTTTTACACCAGGATGTTCGTCGTCATTTATGTCCATACAACCATCTTTAAATCTTTTATACCACTCATACGCACTCGTACGTGCTAAACACGCATCACCATATACTTGTTTCACCAAATTAAATGTTTCAATAAATGATATACCTAGTTTAAAACAGAACTTGACATTTTCTCTTTGTTCAAAATTCATTTTTCGACTAATGCTAAATACACTGTTACTTTATATGCAATTTCTCTGCTTCTAATGATGCAAATATCATGATATTTTAACATAACATTGGTGAAAGATCTACCTTACCGACGCATATGTTTTTTAATAAATGGCACAACTAAGAATTACTATTTTAAAAAAGTTCCGTTTTCTCTGCGACAGACAGTATATATACATAATTTTCGCCTTATTGGTGAGGGGAAAATAGACATTAATGCTTCAAAATCACAAGATCCACGAAATAAGTACAAAAGGAATAGAATAATAATCAAAAATCGGAAAAAAACACTGAACTGATAACTGTAACTAATCCACATATAATAAGCAAAAATGATTTACGTAATGATAAAAAAAATACATGAAGGGCAATATTCGCTTCCTTTAGGCCAATACCTTCACGAATACAATAATTAGTTGTAAATAAAAACTTAAAGTAATAAGACTGAATTTCGACATTAATATCTCTGTAAGTTTACTTTACGAAAAAAATTCAGGTTTAATAATGACACGTAGATGATATATAAAACATTCCTTTCAGATTACAAAAAATTAACTTTATCAATTATATTACTACTAAAACAACATACTTAATTTTAAATGATACAAATCTCAAAAATTGACTCAAAAGACAAATGAAATTTAATATTACTGTAGAAGAAAAATTATTATTGTGACTAATTAATTATTAACTACTTTAATACCAGTTAACATATGAAATACAATAAATTTCCGCAATAGCAATTAAAAATGGAAATAAACACTTAGCTGTCTCAGGTCTCCACGGACCTTCCAGAAACCCTCTTTTTCTTCCCTTTAGGTGTTTTAATATCAACAATTAAGACTGGCTTTTAAAGTATCTGTTTTTCCGTAGCTCTCGGAGGAAAAAAATAAGGGTCGTTAAAGTCTGAATCCAGTACGGCATAAGAACACAATAATTCAACAGGTAAAAAAAATTCTGTAATACAAGAAGCCTAATTAATATAAAAACTTAACAAAGAAAGAAAATCTCTTTTAACCTTACCTTTTAAAACACAAAGGCGTTTCTTGCACTCTTGAAGTACTCGTCAAAATGTTAAAAATTCAAATAAGTAACAAGTAAAAATGCCAAATAATTATAATTTCAAAAAGCAGAATTAGATGAGCGATTTTCACAATTTCCTTTTACGAGTCGTGTACTAGTATAACGATTCCCTCGGAAACATGTGCAACCTACGAAGTAAAAAAACAAAAAAAGACTTGAAAACTACTAAAAATATGAACTTTTACATCCACAAAGACGACATTTAAAAAATTGCAACGTGAAGGATTTTTAAACGAATTAAAAATAAAATAGAACAGAAATACATAATATACAGTCTGGTCACAAAATCTTGAACTATCAAATGAAACTTGAATTGCCAAGGGTAACAATGTGATCGTAACCAATTTGTTGAAGTCATACGTTTTCATTAGATCTGCTCCGTAAAGTAATTTATTGTATATTAAGAGATTCGAAACTGTACTGCTTGGTGGCCTAATTGGGAAGATAGCCGTCTTGAAAATGACAGATATAGGTTCGAGTCCATCTCCAACAGAGGAATTTGTAATTAATTTCCGTAATTAATTACAGCGATGGTATAACAGTGTGGGAACAAAATGAAATCACAGGCTGCTAGATCAGGGCTGTACGACGGATGGCTCATCAATTCAATGTTTTGCCCGGTCAAATATTCAATTGCGAGAGCTCGCATTGTCATGGTGGAGAATGATCTATCGTTTTCGATTTGTTTCCCTTATTTCTTCAAAAACTTTTGGCAAACAAATAGTCGTTGTTGTTGGCTTTTTGGCTTTGGTTTATTGTACCATTCGAAATTGATCGTTCAACAACTCTCTAAAGGCACGGTTGCAACGTGACCGGTTTTTCCGAAAAAACAGATGACTATTTGTTTTGATGTGCTTCGAGCGCAAACAACTTTTGTTGGTTTTGGCCCATCTTGGAATACCCACATAATCGACTGCTGTTCACTATCGGGCTCATACGTATAGATCCAAGATTCACCACCTATGACGACTTTATAAATGTTCTTTGAAGCACCGCCATTGTATTTTTCGTGCATTTCTTGGCACCAATCTACGCGAGTGCTTTTTTGAGCGGTTGTCAAATTATGCGGTACCCAACGTGAACATAACTTCTTAACGGCTAAATGTTCATGCAGGGTCTTATGCACGCTGGTGTTACTAATACCTAGAGATACCTCGATCTCACGGTATGTCACATGACGTTCTTGCATTATCAATTCAGACCTGCATTAATGTTTTCCGACACAACAATATTTGTGGGATGACCTTCACGAAATTCATCATCCAAAGAATGCCGTCCAAGTTTGAATTCACTGTACCAATGAAATACTGTAGCTTTCAATGGTGCTTCATCCCCATATAAAGAATTCAGCTCGTCGACGCATTCTTGTTGAGATCATCCACTTTAAAAGTTACGAAAAATAATTGCACGAAAATGTTAGCGACCGGATAATAAAACTGTCAGGTAAATATATTGTCAAAAATGACAAACTTCACGATGCAATCATCAGATCGGTGGCAACACTAACAGTATTGCTAGTTCCCGAAATATAAACGGCTACCCTCGTATTAAACGAATAAAATCTACGTAATATATTTTAGTGTATCTAAATATGTGTACACTTTTGATGAGAACTACACTTTTAATTGGTTTGTAAATTTTAAATGACAGGGCATGTATACTTAAATAATTTTCTAAAATCCTTGACTTGAATAAGTATTATGATATAATAGATATTTTCAACGAGAAATTTCAATTTATAATCTTAAATTATAATTATTCTGAGAAATCCTGCTATATGACAAAATACACATGCAAGTTAGTTTTCTAGATTTTCTTAATACATATTTGACTTAAAATTTATTTATTTTTAATTTAATCCATTTATGACTACAAAACATTCACTACTTCGATTTAACGAGAAATCTAATATAATATTGTAAGTCAAAGATCTTAAATTGTACCATAAGCGGACGCAATAATAACTCATGGTTTGCCAATACCCCACTCTATTTGGTGTTAAATTGTCAGAGGATGTTACGGTATAGATAATTATTATTATTTTATATTTACACTATTTTTATTTATTATTTCTTGTCTTCGTGACTGAGTGGTTATTAAATTATGAAAATTAATTTCCTCTTAAAGTCCATCCCATTCAATAATTATTTATGCTATAAAAACCACTTTCGTCAATTTTTTCCTTGAGTTTTAAAGGCTTTCTCACAACCGAATAACTTCTTCCTGTCACTTTAACCACCTTGTCGGGAGAAAAACTGATGCTAGAAATAATTCTCCTCTGAAGCTTATTCGCTCTGTGGAAATAATGTTGGCTTGGGTTGTTTATATTCTACTAGAGAAATACCCTATTTCATAGTTGAATGTTTTGGGCGTCTAGATCTTCCAGTTCGTTCCATTGAAATTGTTCGTTCCCATTTTCTCTTTAAATTATAAATAGTGCTTTTTCCATAGTTAAGACTGTCTAGCTACTTAAGTGATTGCAGCTGACAACAAATTAAATATCAACTTATATAAATATAAACATTATAAAGCCATTTTTACAAAATAAAATATTATTGTCCATTTTTTTTAACAGTAGTAACAGTACTTACTGACAGCATGTTTATATCTGTTTATTATAACAGTTATATGAACTAAACTATTTGACATATCATTTAAAAGCTCTTTCGTAATCAATTTTTTAATGAAATTATTTTAATATTCTACCACTTTTGTTTACACAACGCTTTTAATTATTGCTTAATTTTATTGTGTCGTTTATACAATACGCTTACGGAATATTTCTGCATTTTACTATTTATTACAGAGTTTTAAGGAATTACTTTGTTACTTTGGATGTTTTTAGTTTATTATCATTTAATTTAAAGCAACTAATCAGCTTATATAAATTTTTAATTAATCTATTTAAACATTTTTAAAAAACGCGTTTTACTTTATGTTCCTTTCTTTCAGTTTTCCATATGCCCTAGATCTTTGACTTTTATCTTGAATTAATTGTTTTTCTTTTTCAGGATCTCGTAGTTAGCTAGAAGACCATTGAATCTACCAAGCTCTACAATAATTAACTCCCGAAATAATAAACAATTTTTATATTGTGCGAGATAATAGTTTCAATTGATGGTAGGGTAATTTCCTCCTTACCGAGCGTAGCGATAATGTGATACACCATACATAGGGCAACAATACATTACTTTTCTGTTATGGCCAAACTTGTAAAATTAAGCTGTTTAATTAAACTATTTGTTTTATTAAATAATTATTAAAAAATGCGGTAGAAGTTTTTACTATAGCCAAGTTAATCCCCAGAATCATTAAAAGATATTAAGAACTAGAATATTTAGAAAAGACTTGATCAATAAGGTTGATATATAACCCCTTTCCACATTAACTTTTGTAAATTCTGTATACGCATTTCGACAACCAAGTTGTCATCATCAGCAGATAATTTCAAAGTGTCGCACCTGGTAAAACACGGCGAAAAAACAATTGTACGAAAATCAAACTCCGAAACAGACACAGTGTACATCTCGGTTTTGAGCGGTGTGGATCGCGTACGGAGTTTGATTTTCGTACAATTGTTTTTTCGCCGTGTTTTACCAGGTGCGACACTTTGAAATTATCTGCTGATGATGACAACTTGGTTGTCGAAATGCGTATACAGAATTTACAAAAGTTAATGTGGAAAGGGGTTATATATCAACCTTATTGATCAAGTCAATCAACCACAGGCTCCATCAAATTCAACTATTTAGAAAAGAGTAAAAAAAAGCTCTTTCTTGCTCGGTGGGTTGTTGTCATTGTTATTCGATATGTCTGGTAAAATAAAAGCAGTAATTATAGCAAATTTATTGAAAACCCGTGTAAAATTTCAAATAAAATTGTAATTATATACTTTTGACCATTTCTAGATGTACATTAATATAAAATTCACTAGCTACATCACATTTTATACTTCGTGACATTTATTCTATTCAAACATAATAGCTGCAAAAATTTACATTGGGTTTAATTGATATGTACATACTTTAAATCTGATATATTTTTATGTATCTTAAGATAAATATATATTTAAATACCTGTTCAAATAAAATAAAAATGTACTAAAATACACATTTACAATTTTTTTTTACTTGGAGAGCAATATTTTTTGTATTATAATTCATAAATCGAATATAAACTAAGTTCCAAACGAATATTAAAAATACGTACTCTGTATATGGCGAGTTATATAATATAGACACATGTAAAGGCTGTTTCAAATTTTGCGGTTTTTTAAAGAATAAATAAAACACAAAATTTGCATTCACTTTCAAAGACTTTATTGGTAATTGAAGTATCAGTTATGACATTTATATGCGAAAAATAATATCTGCCAAATGGCCTCCTCTTGCAGTTCCATAGACGTCCACTCTTTTTGACATAATTGAGGCTTTATCTCACCAATGCCACGAATAATTTCATCTTTCAAAGCAGGAATTGATTGTGGATTGTTTTTATAAACTCGACTTTTCAGATAACCCCAAAGAAAATAGTCTAACGGTGTCAAATCACATGATCTTGGTGGCCAATTAACATCACCGTTTCTTGAGATTACACGTCCGGGAAATTTTTCTCTCAATAAATCGATTGATTCGTGTGCAAAGTGAGGTGTAGCGCCATCCCGTTGAAACCACATATCCTCTAGATCAGGTATGGGCAACCTTTGACATGTTGTGGGCCAAACTTTAATGTGCAAATACGTTCGCGGGTCGCGTTTAAGTAGTGTTCATAATTTTTAGCGATAGATATCAGACATGAAGTAATACGACAATGTCTCGCGGGCCGGATCAAATCTTACAGCGGGCCGGATATTGTCCACATATGCTCTAGATCAATATTCATTAATTCAGTCCACAAAAATTCGGTTATCATCCGATGATATCGATCACCATGATAGTTACAGCTTCATCAGCAACATTTTCAAACAAGTAAGGTCCAATTACACCACCTGACCATAAGGCACACCAAACAGTAGCTCGTTTAGGATGCATAGGTTTCTCAAGAATACTTCGTGGTTTGTCCTCACCCTAGATACGGCAATTTTATTTATTGACATAGCCACCAAGTTCAAAATGTGCCTCATCGGAAAACATTATTTTTTGAGAAAAATCAGCTGGTTGTTCATTGATGAAATTGACAAATGAACGACGTTTTAAATGATCTAATGGCTTCAGTTCCTGTGTTATTTGAACCTTATATGCCTTCAGAGCTAAATCCTTGTGTAAAATACGCCATGTTGTTGATCCACTAAGTCCAAGTTGTTGTGAACGTCGTCTAATGGATATTTCAGGATCTTCACACTTTTACTAACCAAACTAATATTTTCTTGTGAACGACCACTACGATTGTATTTTTCACATTTTTGATCTTACACGAAACCGATCTCTTGAAATTTTTTAATAACTCGACCAGATGGACGATTGCGATTATGTAAACCATAAAATTCACGTAATTTTCTAAAAACTCTTTTCACAGAATGTTGATTTTCATAAAATAATTCAACAATTTGAACATGTTGTACCGTGTACAAAGCCATTTTTATAAATGTCATACTTCACTATTTTATTTATTCTTAAGAAAACGCGCAATTTAAAACACCCTTTACTTTAAATAATTAAATTGTTTAATATGTTTTCCCGATAAAGTCGTATTTAAAAAAAATGTAATTATTTAACTGGAAAAGAAACGAAATAAATAAATTATTGATAGATGCCTTCGTATAAACACATACAATTTCCTGAAAAGTAGTAGCCTGCCAGCTATTGTATATAATTTTTAATGAAAACGTTTAATGGTTTCAATTCGTTTTAATAGCTAGTCTAGTTAGCCAATCACTTAATAGTAATTACACAATTATTTGGTTTGCCGTGTTCATCATTAAACCATTAAGCTATTTTATTATTTTTAACTTAGCCGGCTACAACTTTTTAGTAAATTGTTCATGTTTATACGAAGGCATGTTTATATGAAGGCATATTTATTTCTTTTTTTTTCTGTTAAAGGCTTACATTTTTTTGAATAGCGCTTTATTTGAAAAATAAAGAAATTTAGAAATTGGGCCTCAATTTTCAAACTTTTCTCTTTCTCAAGAAACTTTATACTAAAGTCTTACTTCAAAAGTACTTTCGAGTAACCTCCGAGACAGAATTATTGGAAAAATAATAATTGGAAAAATTACTTTAATATCGTACACCCTATATCGCTCATTGACAATGCTTGGCAGGAAGTTTCTCACAGAACAATGAACTCCACTTGGAGAAATTTATGGCCACAAACAGTAACCGAAGGGACGTCGAATCTAAGGCCTCTATAGTGAAGGATATTGTTTCTCTGGCCAGATTCAAGGAACTGGGTGTATGTGATGATGATGTGGAAGAACACAATTAAGAACTGATCACTGAGAAGTTACAGGATCTGGAGAACGATGAACATTAAACTAGAATGAATAGACTCTCTTCTGACTCAGAGGAGGAAGAGATAGGAAAAGCTCCTTCTTCATCGTCTTCGTACAAATTTCAGTGGTTCATATATTTCTTCCAATGTCATTTTCAGTCTTCCTCTCTTTTTCTTTTCTTTTTGCATCCATTTCATGATTTTCTTTGGCTATTTCTCTTCATTCATGCATGTTACATGTTCATACCAAATAAGTTGTTTTCGTTCGATATTGTGTTTCCTTTTATACCCATTGTTTTAATTATTTCTTCATTAGTTATTCTATCTAGACGTAGTACTGTAGCCTCTAGTTTATTTCGTTGTTTCTTGTTCATTATCCAAATATCTGAACCGTATAAGATGTTACTTTTTATTATTGTTTCATAAATTTCTAGTTTTCTTCCTCTATCTAAATCTTTACTCCAGAAAACATCATTTAAGCAACATATCATTTTTTTGTTTGCATATTGCTATGATTAATTTGCATTTCATATGTGTCTATTGTACTCAATACCTAAATATTTATATTGTTTGCTAGATTCTATTCCAAAATTCTATATCTCGCTGTTATACATAGGCATTTCGTCTTGTTTACGTTTCTATCGTGAATATTCTCCTATTAGTTTTCTGTTTATGTATTCTGAATAACTTGTTGTTGGTGTATAATATTTGGTCCTCAGTAAATTGTTGTGTCGTCATTTGTTCCTATTACCATTTTACTGCATATTTTCTTCCATAGTCCGATTACGTACCTAATATAGATCTTGAATAACGTTAATTATACACAACACCATTGCTTTATCCTTTCGTTTTATTAAATAGTTTAATTATGTTTTTTCCTAACTTTATTGTCCCTCTGTATCCTTTATAAAAGTTTTGTAATGCATGTTTCATATTTTATTGATGGGTTATAAGCTTCTAATAGCTCGATAACCACCAGATGCTACGACTGTGTTTGTGGCCATTTGCTTTTCTATAATTTTCTTTAGGCAGAAGATAGTATCCGTGCATAATCTACCTTTACGAAACTCATTCCGTTCTTTTTCTTTGTGTATATTATTCCTTATAAATAGAATCCCTCAGAATTCTGCCTTAGAGTCTACTTAAAATACTTCTTACTGCTTTCTGTTTATAATTTTCAGTAATGTCTATTGCCTTTTTTGTAGATTACGCTAATAAAGGATATCCTCCATTGCTTGAAACTTCTCCATTATTATTTATAATATATTTATAGTTATTTTTGGAATATTTCAGCTAGATTGTTGTCTGACCTTGGAGTTCTCGCTTTTAGTAGTTCTGCATATATCTCTTCTGGTCCCGGAAATTTGACATTTTTAGATAAGACAGCTTTTCTTATTGTTTTTACACTCACATGCACTTGTTTCTTTCTTCTCTATTATTTGTTTTTTTATATTTTCATTTTTTTTTTGTTTTCTAATAGTAAATGTTCATAATGTTATATCCATCTGTTAGTAGACATCGCATGTTTCTATTTCCCTTTTTATTTGATCTAATCTTATTAATCAACATTCGTACTTCTGAGCAATTTCCTTCCGTCTATTTTGTTATATCAGATACACCATACTGTTTAAATATATATATATATATACAGTATAATCCACCTATAATGAAAACTCGCATGTAATGAACGAACTTTAAAGTCCCGGATTAAACACACGTAAAATCCACGGACAAGATGTACTCGTTTATAATGGAACCTTGCTTGTAGTGGACTGAAATGTCTATTATAAGCAAATTTCTCCTGGGATTTCCCAACATGATAGTTTCTGATGCAATAAGCAAACAAGTTTTTATTCGAGCTCACGCTTGCAGTTGTTCTGTATATGTTATTCGGTGTGTCGTATTTTTCTCTAAACTTCTGAAAAATATGGATAAAAGGGTGAAACGAACTTTTACGCTACATGAAAAATGGGAAATAATAAGTGATATTGGAAAAGGAACTTCACACGCAAGTGTGTGTTTAAAAATGGAGTTAAGAAAATCCACTATGTCAAATATTTGGAAGAATCGCGATAAAATTGAAAATGATTGTAAAATTAACAAGCAAAAGAAAAAAATGCGTTTGCCTCACACCCTAAGGTCGACGAAGTGTGTGTGTGTGTGTGTGTGTGTGTGTGTGTGTGTATTTTCCAGTGAGTGGATCAATGTTACAAATTAAGGCAGAAAAATTTGGAAAATTAATCGGCGAGGACTTCGCATGTAGCTCTGGATGGATTGACCGCTTTAAAAAAGGCATAACATTGTGTTTGGAAAAATATGCGGTGAGTCAGCGTTAGTCGATAGAAATGTCACAGATGACTGGTTGACCCGTGTTTGGCTTTTGATAAGTAATGAGTATACAGATGATAACATATTCAATGCCGACGAAACCAGGATCTTTTATAAAATGTTGCCCGATAAAACGCACAAGTTAAAAGGTGAAACATGTAATGGCGGAAAAATGTCCAAAGAAAGTATTACAGCTATGATTTGCGCTAATGCTTCTGGAACCGAAAAACGAAAATTACTCATTATAGATAAGTTCAAGAGTTCATAAATATAACACTGTAATTTTTAGATTGGTCTTGCTGTTCAATAATGTAGTTCAAGTCTTCCCGTGGACTATTCTGGGAATGGGAAAGCTTTGATGACTTCACTGATTTTTGACGATTATTTACAAAAGTGGGACACAGAGCTCATAAAAAAAATCGAAAAATCTTATTGCTAGTGGATAATTGTCCAGCTCATCCGGTAACAAGACTTCATAACATAAAGCTTCATTTCTTACCACCTAATGTAACATCAGTTCTACAGCCCATGGATCAGGGTGTCATTTGGAGTTTGAAACAACTTTACAAAAAACAAATGTTGATGAACATCATGGAGATTATGGAAGGATCTACCATCATTAACAAAAGCATTACTATTTTGGAAGCTGTAAATTTATTAAGCCTTGCATGGGATCAAGCTTCTACGCAAATGATTCATAATTATTTTCGCCATGCCGTTATAGTAAAAACAACAGCTGCTATCATGGAATCAGACCCAGTGGATGACCTTCCATTGGTAGAGCTGATAAGAATAAACAAATTAATGGTTTTAAAGGATTTTGACGATTTCGTGAATGTCGATAATAATATTGCTATAAGAGAAGAACTGCCTGACACAGACTTGGTAAATCAAACACTTGAAGAAGAAGTTAAGGATACTGAAGAGAATGATGATACCGCAGAAGAAACTGAAGTAACTACAGAAGAGGCTTTTAACTGCGTACAAACCCTACAACGTTATTTTCTACAGCAAGAGCTCAGCACTGAAGTGATTTCAAAATTAAATAAACTTATTTTGCAGAACAATTATATTAGAAAAAAATCTATACAAAATAAAATAACCGACTTTTTTCAGAAATAATGTTTTTCATATGTACATACATATGCTTGTACTAATTCCGTCATGAAAATATTACATTAACACACAATATTTCTGTGCAATTTTATTAATGCATAAATATATTATGTACCTGTTTAGCAATAAAATGCAGTTTTTTAATTATGGAAGTATGTTTGTTTTCGTTTCATCACATGAGATGAACACTCGGCTATAATGAACCATATCTATTTGTCCCCTCGAGCCCATTATATGCGGATTACACTGTATATATATATATATATATATATATATATATATATATATATATATATATAAAGGTTTGCGGATAGGATATTACAAGTACTATTATTTATGCATTCATGTGTTAGCTTCTAGGTAAAGCTAAATAATCAGTCTCCTGCGAAAACAATTAAAGTACTAAAGAATTTAATTATTGCGATTATCTAGGATGATTAAAATGGTGTACGAAGTTTGATTATGTTGAAACAACATACTGACCAAAATTTATAAGACGAAAATTGCTAGAGAGAATCGTTTTGGAACCAAAGAAATTCGATAAATCTTCTTTGGATCGATTCAAGTTTGCATTTATGAGCCTCGTACAGAGGTATTAAATCAAATAATAACATTCTAAAGAGGATTTGATAAGAGAATTGCATAAGGTCTTCATTTGAGAAGGATCAGTAGTTACAAACAATAAAGACTATCGCTTGTTTACTATGAATAGCGATGCTTTAAATTTGTTCGCCAACATTTGTAGTCTAATAATGCCCCCGTTATTGACCTTATAGGTAAACGAGGGTAATTATAACAGTGTTAAATGGGTATACTTAATTTATAACATTTGGTTTTCTACAAAACTTTATAATCATATATTAATTTACATTATTTTATTATATATCTACCTCTATTTGCTTTCTTATATTTATTCTCTTATTTATTGCATATATTATATTATTTTTACTTATTCTTGTTACTTTACTCAATTTAGAAAACCTTGTAAAACATTCGAATTTCTTTAGATAATTTTTTTCTATATATTTTTTATAATTATTTGTGGAATTTCATATCCTGATTAAATGCACAGTCGAAATTGATTAATTGCCACTGCAAAATGCAATTAAGTAAACCGCATACCTGGAATCATTTAACTTCCTACTTGTTTATATATATATAAACAACAGACAAAGATCAAGTATATGAAAAGATTAAAATCAAAAACAATAACAATAATAAATAATCCCAGGAATGTACCATTAGTATTTTTAACGTTTTCTATTATCAATGTAGCAATTTAGAGGTTATGGTATTAATTTCTGTTTCAGTATTTCAACCTCATTAGTTTGTATGTTGCCATATATGCCATGTAAAACGGTAAACAAAGTATATATCATTTTAAAGCACTCTTTATATAGTTGTTTTCGTAATAATAATAATAACAACAATCATTTGGTTAACCAGCGACTTGATCCCGTGACCCCCATCGATACATTGTTTCGAAAAAGTGCTTTCTTTTAAATACTTCGTAAACAAAACTAGTTCATTTAAGTACGAAGTGCCAATTGAACTGTAGGTTAGGAATGTAGAGTTTTACAAATATTACAAATAATAATAATAAGCGGGCACTGAAACTGAAACTCAGTTTCAGTGCAGTATTTCAGCCCTGAAGATGTCCCATACAAATGGGTACGAAACGTCGGCAGATATACTAGTGACGCGGTTCCAGCCCGGAAACCCAGAAGCAGATAGCATGGACCACGACCGCGGAAGTCTACGTACCAAATGAAGAGTGTAGTTTTATTTAAAATACAATTTTCTTTCGAGATTTGAAGTACTTACATTGTAGCAAAGGAGATAATTGAAGTATAAATTCCAACATTTGTGAATTTAAAATTTCAGATTTATTCATGAGTGGACGGCATTATGTGTTTCGGGTTATAGAAAATATCTTTGTTAGGTTATAAAAATTGCTTTAAAGATGTCTGAAGAGATAATGTCAAAAAACATTAAATATTTTGAAAACCAATGTTGTTTAAGTATAACATGAAATCACTTAAAAGTATTTCTTGAGAGTTTGGGAATAACTTAAATGAAATAGTAACTGTATATTTTATTTATTACTGTTTAATCGACATCTGTGCTTCAAAAACTCATATATTTATCTACACATACACATTTAAGAATAGTACGACCTTTATTATCGAATTTTATTTATCTTTTCAATATTATACTAATTATAACCTTAACTCTATCCATATCTAAGTATTTTAAAATAAACAAATAAACTGACTAAACTTTGTAAGAAAAATGCGTAATAGGAATTATACTTGTAAGGAAATATGATGATAGCTTTAGTTTTCTAAGAAACATAAAGGGAGGGAGTGTATTCCAACAATGAGAAACATTTAACGACATATGGTGACGAATGTTTCCATTTTATAAGACTATTCACTAATATTTACTAATAAATGGTTGCAGTGTACAGGGACGAAGATTCATCATATTATAAAAAAAATACTGGTCAAAACAATTTCAGTAGTGAACCGAATTCATGAAGATGACCCAAGAGCGGAAGGCTTCGGACGCAACTAATCCTGATGTTTACATGAAAGTCGAAACGATCGTTCTCAAAGATCGTCATTTGAAATTTTCTACCATTGCTAAAGCATTGAATATATCTGAACCACGTACTTTAATAATTCTAAATGATACAGTTTCGGTAAGACAACTTCGAAAATTGTTGATCTCCGAACAACAAATTTCTCAAAACAATTTGGCATTTTTTAAAGCAGATGTAGTCCGTGCAAAGTAATCTTCAATTGAAGAGTTCATAATCATCGTCTTTATAGACCAAGCAGGAGTTGTTCTTATTGAATACATGACAAAGGAGACTACAACATCACTTAACCTACAATAAAACGTTAATTAAATTACATACTAATCAAAAACTTCTAGCTAGTCTTTCTTTTTCAGAATTATGAGTTCAAAGATAGCCAAAGTTCAATCCATCCTACATGAAGGTATTCTTTGAACTAGATCGCCCACCATATAGTCTGGATTTGCTCCATTTGCCTTCATTTACAACTTTGAAAAAACACTTCAGAGCATGTTATTTTGCAGGCGTTAACCAATCGAAAGAGGAAATCGATGTCTATTTTGAGACCAACAGAAATCATTGTAGAACAGAGTCAAACGCGTCGACGTTAAGGGAGATTATTTGTAAAATAAAATAATCAAAAGAATCGTAGGTCTTTTGTTTCATTGTTTTCATTGTTAAGTAATTTTTCTAGAGTTATGTTTGCCCCCATCTCCAACTGTGTTCATTATTTTTAGTTCTCAATTCATTTTCAATACTCAATTATTAGCGAAGTTAATACGTGATCCGAAAGAAGTCAGAAATGAAGAAATAATTGAAACAAAATACTGTGGGTAGCACAAGTGTTCGGGAGAAGACAAATACCATTTACTATAACTAACTAAACTAGATAACTATTTGGACTGCAGTGGAATTCTTCTTATCGATGATCTTCAAAAAGAGAAAATGATAACAGGCTAATACTCACGATGGGATACAACCCGAAAAGCCTCCCCTTTTTTTAGAGTAATGCACGTGTTCACAGTTTAACTGTTTCAATAATAAATATTCATGAACTACACTTCGAATTGCTTCCGTAAATAGCTTATTTTCCAGATTTGGCCTCTCCCGAATTTTTTCTTCTGTCCAATCTTAAAACTTCTCGGTGGCAAGAGAGTTGAATAGATGAAATGAATTTTGGCGGACTAATTGTATTAAGTTGCAAGAAAAACGCCTTGAAAAAAAAATACTTTTTTTGTAACAGTTTGTGTTTCCTTGTCTAGGCTCACTAATTGTTGATCCGCTCTCATAATTTATACATAAATAAAAACGGATTGTACTTTCGCTAATTACACAGGCCCGCAAAATATACTTTTTAAAAATTGTTTTAACTTTCCACTTCAGTCACTTTTTTGTGTTTTTCAGTGCTGTACTCAAAAACGAAAACCGTTTTTTCTACCATGTATGATTTTCTCACAAAAAGCAGATGTATTTTAGGAATAGGGAGCCAAGTACAAAAAATTATGGAATGTATATTTTATTTTACATTTTATTCAAATCATGTGAAAATTCATATTTCACACGGCCAATCTAAACCTAATTTTAATTACTAAGGTTAAACACTGTAATGCTTATTAGGCTAAAATGCCTAGTTGTCGATAATTTCAAGTGAAATTTGTTACTAAAATAAAACTATAAAAATCACTGATTACATTTTAAACAATTTTTCCATGGCAGTGAATCAAATGTGAATATAAAATAATGCACATAGAAAGCAAATGACATTAGCTAAAATTAAAATTTTTAGTAATTATGTACTTCAAAATCACAATTGAAAATAAAATTTATAAATTTAATAAATTACTAAATCTATTCCTGTAATTTACAAAATTTTTTACATAATTTTGACTTTATTATTTAGATTATAATTTCTCATACATTGCATAGAATATGATAGTCTTAGAATTTTAGAATATACATACGTTACAATTTTTGAAGAAGTCACTGTGAGCAAAACAATTATTATATGTAACAACCAATAAACAAAAATATGTGTAAATATGTACTTGAGGTACTTAGATATTGAAATGAAAAAGCCGAATCAATTAAATTTTTGATAATCTTGCTAGATTAACACTTAGTTTCCAGAGCGCTGCCTAATTTTTTTAATATCAACTGTTTATAAATAATTCTGTATGTATTTGAAATATATGTATATTTCAATTTTATGTATTTGAAAAATGATAGTCGAGAAAGAAGTGACTGTTACACGTTTCAGAACTACATCAGGATACCTCGGAATGGCGTCTGTATGTGAATCACCTAATCAGTGTTAAATCGAGAACGATAAAACGAAAAAATGATAAAACTATTTAGCA
Organism: Dermolepida albohirtum; assembly: GCA_031893035.1. Classification (NCBI taxonomy): domain Eukaryota; kingdom Metazoa; phylum Arthropoda; class Insecta; order Coleoptera; family Scarabaeidae; genus Dermolepida; species Dermolepida albohirtum. Next base: position 164,468 of record JAVIWB010001672.1, read on the forward strand.
TTTCTCAGATAGAGTAAAAACTATCAAATAAGTGCCCTATATAGTAATCAAATAAAAATTACAGTCAACAAAGCAAGCAAGCAGGTTGTTTATCGTTCTAGATTTAACAACGATTAAGTGATTTACATAGTCGACAAACTGAGGCTACCTGATGAGCTTTGAATGAACGAAATGTGTAGTAGTCAATGCTTTGTTGACTGTAATTTTTCATAAATTACAATGTAGTTGGCAATGGTCGCTTGCATGTATGCTATATTTTAAACTTATTGGATAGTTATCTGCTCTAGAGATGGAAGTATATTTTTCCCATTTTTTTGTTTTATTGTTCTTAATTTTGTAAGTTTAATCAGTACACCTATTTTCTTTTCATATCTTAAAAATAAATTATTTATTAAATTATATAAATGTAATAAATAAACAACTAAAAGCAATATAAATTCTTTGGCTCTTAAAATACCTCAACAGTATAAGTATGAAGTTTAATACTAAATAATAATAATAATAATAAGTTTATACTGGATAATTTTTACTATCCCTGAAATATTTACATATTTTAAATTTAAAAAATAACAAATGTTTAATTATGGCGTCATATTTTTACCACACGGTACTTGATGGATGACAAAATTCTCATTATTTAGTATTCAACGAAATCGACTAAATGAAGGTTCATTTGTTTATTTCCTTATATACCATTATTAATATGTTACTCGTAAACTTAAATGTTTGCATTTATATATATATATATATATATATATATATATATATATATATATATATCAGTAATAACAATTTTATTTTTATATATTATATACTTGTACAAACAATAAAGAGCTTAAAAATATCTATCCAATACATACATATAGATGTATAATGTCAAATATATTTATATATCTTAATTATATCTTATTTACTAATATAAAAACAAATTAATTCCCAATGATTTGTTATATCAATTGAGTCAAAATTACTTGGAAAATAAAGAAACTATTTATATTTAATTTAATATTTTCTATCAATCATAATTAGATCAATTTTAAAAAGTTATATTCTAAGATGTCTTAAATTTATATATTATATGTATGTTATTTCATTAGAAGAAAGATCTAAGCTGTTACTTTGCCAACGTATAATAAATTTTAGGCTTTGAAAAATATCAACACAAGAAACACCAACTGGGTGCTTTCATATTCGTGAAAGTTCTAATAATCATGAATATTAAATTTCTCATGTCTTAACTGCATTATTTATGAAAAAGGGCTGTTGAGTGTTCCTCAACAGTTAAAACTTACCAAAATGAATATACTCTGAGAAACCACATTACTCTAGTAGACAATTGTGCACTGAGTAATCTTACTATTATCAAATTAAATCCAAAATTAAAATAAATTCTTACTGAATTTTTGATGACATGTCCAAATGATTATTAGATGACAAAATATGTATGATAGTAATACTATAAGATATATAAATTCAATATAAATTGAAAAGATTATTAGAGGATTCTTTTATTATAGTATTCGACGTACTCATTATATACAATGATGCTAAAATCAGAAGTATATAGTGAAATTATTAATATAAATTTCCTGAGTACTGTGATTTCATTATATAATAAATACATTTTCCTCTTTCAAATAATGTTTGTATTTCAAAAGCCAAAAAATACATGCACGAAAAATAAAAGTGGGCACTAAGCAGGCGTTTAGAAATTAATAAAATTAAAAAAAAATAATAATTTAATAAACAAAAAATTAACTTAAACAGTTCTCCATTATAAAATCAGTTTAGAAAATAAAAAGTTAAATATTCCAGCAAAACATGTTTTTCCCAACATTTCTAACATTTTATTGTTTTAGCTCTATTACGTATTATAAAAAAGGATTTGATTCTCTTAGAGTTTCTACATTTTACACAGTATGTCTTCATTTACTTTATTCAAAGTAGTCGCCTTCGGCTTCAATACTAAGTTTTGCACTGTCAATTAACATGTCGAATGAACTTTTAAGTTCATTTTTGGAGATGTTCTTCAAGATCGCTGTCGACGATGTGGTTACGGAATGTAACATCGAATCGAAATCCTCATTGCGATACATAGAAATGGAATTAAACATTTCCAAAGATTCAATTCATCGCATTTTGACACAGCATTTGGGAGTGAGAAAGATTTGTGCAAAGTTTGTACCACACAAGCTAACTGACGATCAAAAATTGCTCCGAATTCAACATTGTACAAACTTGCTTAAAGACTCAAAATAGGACGGAAACTTCAGGTAGTAGTGACCAAAGATAAGCAACTTTTTCTACAGATAATATAGAAGTATGTAAAACAAATTCATGCTTTTCCTCTTTTAAAATCGGCAATTATTTTTTGATTATTTTTGTACTTTTGGCGTGTGTAATACATATATCAAAATCCCTTTCAAACTGTAGGTAGATATTTATAGTAACGACTATGGTTTAATAATTATTATAGATAATTAGTGTATTTCATTGCAATATAAAAAGGTCGGATATTTTAAAGGCATATTGTACTCAAAAGAAACAAAGCCTTAACGAACATATGTCTGCACATTCAGTGTTTCAAAGATAGAGTTGATTACTTAGTGTCATATTTTATTGCGAACAAAACTAACATTAAATATGTTATCTAAAACATACGCCGAAAGAAATGTTCTACATCGCCCTACATTTGTACACAGGCTTCACATCTTCATCGAAAATAACCTCTTATTCTTTCGAATATTCTTAGATTTTGTCATTAACTTTCTGTTCGCTCCTGCAACTCATTTAGATTATTAATCGGTTTTGAACAAGCCAATAGTTTTAAATATCTCCAAATGCAGAAGTCTATTGGACATCCTCATCCTATCCAATTATCGCACGTTTCATTTAAAAAATTTCTAACCCTTATGACGAAATGAGGAGGAGGCTCGTCGTGCGAAAACCAGGTACTAGTTCTGTCAATTAGAGAAACATTTTTCAAAAGTGGAGATAAAAATGTTATTTAAAAAATGAAGATAAAATTCTCAATTTAAGCGACCTGGTAACAATATTGGGCCAGTGAAACGGTTTCCCAAAATACACATCCGAACGTATAAAGAAAATCGATGTCGACGTCTTGTCTCCGCAATAGCATGAAAATGCTCATTTTCCCAAACATGATTATTGAGAAAATTGATGTTTACATTATATATAAAAATAGCTTCGCCAGTAAAAAAATATTTGCAATGAAGTTTGGATTTCTGCAAGTTTTGATAGTATGAATCTGCAGAAGAAGCTACAAGAGCTTGCACTCCTTGAATCTGATAAAGATAGAAAGGGTACTAGGAAAGTTTTGCAATATGATGCAACAATGAATCGTAGGAAGCTGCTTGTTGCTACATGTTGAGACATGTTCATACGAGCATAGCAGCCGCCGCGCCCTGTCGATGGGCTCAGTTATTCATTAGCAGTGAGAGTGTAAAGTTCTTGCGATGGCGGGCAGTTTTGCGTGGTTTAAACATAGACCAGTGCTTCGAAGAAACGACTCTTGTACTAGGTGATGTTTGTCCACATCGCACAACGACATTCAGGTGGTATAGAGATTTCCAAAGGGGAAATTTAACTGTGGAGGATTCTGAGAGGCCGGGAAGGTCACGAACGTCAGTTACGGAGGAAAACGTTACTACTGTAAGGAAAATGCTACCTACCAATAAATAGAGTGTACTTCAGGCCTAAGTGCACCAGCAGTTCGTTCGATTCTGTATGATCATTTGCACGTGAAGAAACTTTGTTCTCTCTGGGAGCAGCATCGACTGACTGAAGAGCAGGTGACACGACGTGTGACTTGGTGTCGGAAGATGCTAAAACAGTTTAATAAGGGATAATCTCAGTATGTGAACAACATCGTGACAGGTGACGAGACTTGGCTGTACTATTACGATATGCCAACCAAAGCTGAAAACAAAGTTTGGGTCTTTGATGATGACACACCCGTAGTTGTCAGAAACTCCCGATCTGTAAAGAAGAAGATGATAGCTGTATTTTTCAAATCGAGTGAAATTGTGGAACATGTCTTTTGGACAAACAGAAGATAGTCACAGCTAAGTGGTATACTGAATAGTGCCTGCCTAAAGTCATTGGATCTATGAAGAATATGCGGCCAAAGTCAAGAATAGACACCTGGTTCCTCCATCACGATAACGCTCCAGCTCACCGCGCCAAAGCCTGCATCGAATATTTGACCACGACGGGATTGACTGACTTGAACTTCTCGAGCATCCTCCCTACAGTCCAGATCTTGCACCCTGCGACTTTGCACTGTTCCCGCATTTGAAAATGAAGCTAAAAGGGAGACTGTTTTCCAGTGATGAGGACCTTCTGCGGGCTTGGGACAACGAGTGTGCTTTACTCTCTAGTGAAACTTCGCAGAACTGATTTAAAGATTGGTTTCGGAGGATGGAGAAGTGTATTGAGTGTATAGGAAATTACTTTGAAAAAATTAAATAAACAAAGCTGTATTGCAAAACTTTCCTAGTAACCTTTGTACAGTTGCGGTTACTAACGTTAAGTGAACCATTTTCACTTATCATTAGGTAACGCTTGACGTTAGGATGGTTGAACATAAAGTATATTGGTCACTTCTAAATTTGTATAAGATTACTTTTTTTAATCTAAAAAAAAATAGTGTAATTAATAAACAATGATCAAAAACTGACAGCACTGCGACGAGATTAATGACACTTAAATTAATAATTACACAACAGCGACGAAAATTTATTTTATTTTTTCACGTGTCTGTTAATAAAAATATGAAATCGACTCTTTATTTTATTTTACGAGCCTGTAAGACTTTTTATTTCAAGGATAAGATTTCCAAACTTTTTCAAACACCATTATAACACGACATATTTACTATATATTGCGATAAGCAATATCACTACGACAATAAGCTCTTATACTGGTATGTATTGTGTAACAACAATATTAATAACGGAAAATTACTTAACTTTACAATGAACTTACTTAACTATGAAATGAACTTACGTAACTTTACAATATGATATTTTTTATATTTATAACATCTTCCTTTCTTTTTCAGATATTACATTTTTAAAGAAGACCACTATTTGAAGTCATTTTCACTGTTATTACAATAGATACTTTATAAAACTGGTTTTAATGGAGAAGAAGCGAAAACTTAATTAATATATACTAAACAATAATTTATTCCTTTTAATAGATATTGAGGTATTCATTTCAGAATCATTACGATATTAAATAATAAAGGAAAAGAAATTTAGTGCAGGTGAAATAATTCACTAGAAATATAAGACAAAAAATTATGAATCTGTGAAAGAGGCATGAATTTATTACTTGTTACACTATTGCTAAAAGGGCAAGGTGAATGCAAATAAACTATATATTTTAAAAGTACTGTAAGTGCTAAGTAATTGCATTGTTTTTATTTGTAATTTTTATTGTAATTTCTCTCGAATATTATATTACGTGAGACTATTGCTGGGTAAGCTAGAAAATTGAAATAAATGATTCAACACTACGATAGCATAACATGACAAAAAAATAAAATAGAATACTTGAAAGTCTATGTTAAAACAAAAAATCAGACGAACATTAATAAGAAAAAATTATGTAAAAAAATAAATAGTAAAAATTGCAATTAAATTAAAGTCAGAAAATAGGAAAAACTAAAACGAAATAGAAAAATATATGAAAAATAGAATACTTGAAGTTTGCTGGAATAAATATATCAATGCAGTCCGCATGTAGATACAATGTTACGAAAAGATACAGCACTACTGCGCAATAATATTATTAAGGTATTTCAAATATTTATATGTAGATACGTCCTGAGAGGATTATTCAATTTATTTCAGAACTCAAAATTTAAATTCTCAAGTATCGTTTTAAAGAATAGGCTTCGTGCTTATTTAAAAAAATATCTAATATCTAACATTATAAATTGTAAAAATAGAAACTTGGTCAGTTCATCAAATAATTTTTCCGTTTGAAAAATGTAATAAGGTGAAGTCATTAATTCAAATGCAAGGTGATTTCTGAAGAAATGTTAATATTCACACTGCACATATGCGTTCACCAATTCTTGCTGGTTATAAGTTTCAAAATAGCAGGTAGATTTTAAATAGCAAATCGACAAGGCCCAGATCTCTATAATCATCAAAACGAAGAAAGGTTCCGTTAGGTGATTATTCATAGCCCTGAAAGAGATGTTGATAAACACGCGATGCATTAAGTTTATCAGAAACCACTATGTGATAAATACTTAAGAATATGAAGTTTAATCTCTATAAGATTGTCAACGTTAAAAAAAGCCTAATTCAAATTTTCCAATTTTTATGCGCTGTTGGAACATCTCGTATTCATGAATGGAGAGAGAACTTTGTGCTTAAAAATCAAGAAATCTCGATGAACGGAAAACAAAAATTAAAAAAAAATTGATGCTATGTTTCGGTAATAACTCATTAAAGTCCTTTTTCATCAAGCGTTTGAATGAACGGGTTTAAAATGATGAACGCCACTTGGAATAGACAATATATAATAAATAAAACTTCCTTTAATGCACTCAATAAACAATTTTGTCATTTGTAATATTTATCATTAAGTAGTTATTTAGCAATTAAATTGTAAGATTCTTTTTGGTGGAGTCTCTACTTAGTCGATTTGCAACAATATCGTTATTTTGAATCTACCATTAAATCGTTTATTGAAAAAGTTAGCACTTTTTTTTCGAGTTCTAAAAATAAAATATACATCTTTGTAACCAATGCAGATTTACAAATTTAAAGCAGCAAATTTACTAAAACGCTAGATGTAACATGTATTCGTTTATTGGAGCTAAATTTAAAATTAAAGATTCGTTTGTAATAATTCGTGACGATGTTTTCGCCTTGTACAACTTCCCAACGATTATATTTATGCAGTCTTCCAATCTAGTTACTCAAATGGGCCTGCGCCATTTATCAATTATTATGATCTAGTACTTGCAATGTTTCTTTAAATTAATTAAAACAGATTTTTAGGAATAAATACTTCATACATTAAAAATCTCTCCTTGTGGAAGTTAATTTAACTCTGTATACGGAAAGCAAATGATTTCAACAACACATTAATACATTTATTTTGAAATATAAATATTAGGGAACGAATGTGCGAAAAAAAGATACAAAATATGATGTAAGTAATTTCAGACAACTCCCATATGTTTTATACTCCGAAAAAGCAAAATGGCTCAGCGCCAAAAGAGTCTAATAATAATTAGGATTACTAAACTGGATAAACCTTTGGACAATGTCTCGTCATATCAATCGATCTCACTATTTTTAATAGTGTCGACGCTGTTCTTGAAAAGACTAAAACCAATAGCAATTGCTAAAAAACAAAATCCTATCCTACCAAATATATCGAAAAAATGCAAGGAAAAAATAAAACATACTCGGCTATAGTCTTAAACGTACCCTAAGCTTTAGACAATGTTTGGCATGAAGTTAATATATGAACTACATCAAACACTGGGAGGTGTGAGGTGTAATCATTGTGGAACTCCAGATGCTGAGTGAAAAACTGGGATTTATGACATTCGTAATGAACAAAACTAGTTCTATTAGACAAATAAGAATCAAATAACAAGATAGACAGTGAAAAATAAAAGTCAACAAGCATAAGGAGCTATAGTGAGTGGTTTGAAGTTTTTAATGCGTGGAGAACGTGTGAATTCTCAATAAGTGGTGCATTAATTAGAGTACTACTGATAGAATTTCGTGTGGCAACAGCAGACGTTGAAATTGAAAAAAACTATCGAATGGATTTATAATGGAGTCTAGTTGATTGAAAATATTACCGCTAATATTGCAAGGGATTAGGTAATCCATTATTGTTCTTTTTACTGCGTATAAAATCTCAATATAACTTAGAAATACATATACTTATTTTTTATAATTCTGTACTCTGTTTAAGTAATTATTGTAAATTTCTTTTTTATTTTCCGCTCTAGTGATTAGCACATTTCTTCGAATTCAGTAAAATGAGTTTTCTTATATTTAATAGAACAAATTTAGAACGATTTCAGACAACGAATAAATTGAAGTAATCATACATTTTATCATAGAAATCATTATACGCTATTCGCCACTAATATATACAGTTATACACATAGTCAGCATTTTTGAAATTGTAAGTATAATAATTTTAACTAGGAGCAAAACTTGGAGGATTACAATTATGATTAATGATAAATTATTTTTCTTTGCATGTTCTCTGTATGTCAGTCAGGTTCTCAGTTTTCGCGGATCAAAGAATAATTTTATAGACAAACCAAAAAGCTGACTACAAATAAACACAAACAATAATCGAGATATATTTTGATATATCTAAATTTTATAATTATTCTATATTTATTAAATAAAAGCATTTAAATAAACAGCATTATACAATGAAATTTCAATTAATTATCAGTTTCTTTCGCAAAGTTCGTATTCATCTTATAATTTTATTTTCTGAGATCAAAAAACAACCCCAAATTTACTTGACTTTGGCATCTCAATTTTTTTACAATCCCACCATTTTCTAATGATATTTAATAAGATTGTTGTTTGTTTCTGCCCAGCTTATTCTAGATACTTTTGATAATTTGCTGCTCGATCTAGCATCAACGTAAGATATTTGAGGTTTTCCTTATTAAAATATGAATTTTATAATCAGCTTCTTCAGCATTAACAGCATTGAGATATAGTTTCCATCGTTTTTGTAGCAAGAATATACATATCTTAAGGTGGCTCGCATAAAAATATTTGTTTGTTTATATCTAGTAAGTTATATAATACATATAAATTAAATAAATTAAATAATAAGGGATCTCATGACATTTTTGAACATATAGTTGTCAACATAAATTAGTTCTGTAAGTTAAGAAATAAATATATATATATATATATATATATATATATATATATTGCTACTAGTTTCATCTGTTGGACATTATCGATCAAGTACAATACATGTTATAATCTCCTTTATATAAGAAAACGGAAAGCAACAATTAAATTCGATTACAAAAAAAGCGTAGAAGTAGAATACACATAGAAGATTATTTGTTGGTAATAGACATTTCTTTGAAATTTTGAAGTTTTATTAATGTATTCATAATTTTAAAAAATATCGAAAGCACTTTGCATTTCTGAATTTTTTCCGCTGATTTAGTAAACAGATTGTATATCGACATTATTATATTTCTTTCCATTATAGCAATATTTTATGTATGTAACTACGTACAAGATATACCTTTCAGGTTTTAAAACTTCTAATCCTTGTTTCTATTGTATTTTATCTTTAAGTCAATACACTACAGAACTCATACTTGAGATTTATTATTTACATAAAAAACATCCCATGGAATTTTTTAAAAAAATATTTTCGCCTTAATTTTTGAACAACTGCTTTAATATTTTACCAGAATTAGTGTATACTCTCGATTATGAATGTTATACATAATGTATCTTTATGGTATATTATACAATTAGTGAAAATTCATCTTAATACTGTACATATCCAGAACAATAGTTTCAAAAAGCCTTAATTGTCGAAGATAAAATACAAGATTATTCCTTCCGCAATAAAAAAAATCATCTTTAAAGACTATTAAAAAATAAAAGCATTAAACATACAATTTAATGGATTAGAAGTGTTTGTTGTTTGGTTTGCTTTTGCGATAACAATAATAAATAATGGTACGCATCTATATAATTATTTAAAAAAATGTATGCGTAAGACTTTTCCGACTATCCATATCTTATCATCGAAAACTGTAAATCAGAATCGTATAAATTTTGCCCCAAAGGAGTATCATGTCAGTATTGTACCAGTTCAACAATCGAACAAGATGTACAAACTTGCGATTGTTTCTGTCGCCATCTTAGCTATTTTGAATGGAGCTAATGGACACGGTATGATGTTGGATCCACCTGGACGAAGTTCAGTGTGGAGATTCTACAGTGGATTCCCAACCAACTTTGATGACAATGCAAATTACTGTGGTGGCTTATGGGTAAGATGCTTTCGCAAATATTTTTAATAATGTTTTTAAATGAATTAGTAATTAATAATTAAAATAATCTAAGCTACATTGAAAATAAATGTTTTAATATTTAATGAATGTAAATAAATATTTGATTCGTAGATCTACTTGCGTAATTTGGTGTTTACTCAATTAAAATTTGTATTAAAATATGAAAATATAGAAGAACTACATTTTTGACATTTATTAAACGGTATTAGTATTTGGACTTCGCAATTATTTCTAGAAAAATCTATTAAGCTTTTCTGAAATAATTAAAAACAAAAAAGCTTTTGTTTAGTTCCCTAATTTTAATAGTTTTAATTAAAGTAGTACATATTAGGCAATAATAATTGCTGTCCCATGGAAAAGTTATTAAAAGATTCACGAAATAAGTTCACATAACAAAACTGTGAGAATTCTGGCAATGTACAATTATATTTAATATATTTTTTCTATAGAGAATGATAGCGAACGGAGGATGTGGACTATGCGGAGATGAACTTACAGACACACGCCCACAAGCTAATGAAAATACTGGTACATTTGGACGAGGCAAAATTGTTGGAGAATACACTCAGGGTCAAGTAATTAAAGTCAATGTTACTTTAACTGCAAATCATATGGGTGAATTCCGTTACAGGTAAATTCAATGATGATATGTACACATGTACTCACATCTGCATGTATACCAAAAAAATATTTTTTCTAAAATTTTGTATACCAAAATAGGTTTAATGCAATACCGTTTTTAGCTTGTGTGTATTAGAAAATCCAAATGCACCCGAATCTGGCGAAGACTGTTTCAAACCTCTTAATTTAGCAGATGGCTCTGAAAGATTTAGGGTTTCAGCAACCGATTTTGTAGTTGTGAATGAAGTTCAACTACCTGCTGGACTTACTTGTTCGAGGTGTGTTCTTAGATGGAATTACAAAGCTGGTAAGTCGATAGAAAAACTTAAATATCAAAAATTAATATTAACAAATACTAATCATATTATAATATTTTTAGGTAACTCTTGGGGTGTTTGCGAAGATGGAACCGGCGCTATGGGCTGTGGTACTCAAGAAACATTCCGTTCATGTGCCGATATTTCCATTTCCTAAACTCAATTATGAATCAACTGATGTGGCATATGTGTATACATAAAATATATTAACAAATTTTAAATTTATTTGTTTCATAAACAAAATGCTTATAAAAAATAATAAAAAAAACGTAAACTACAGTGACATGATACAATTTTTTGAATTTAATAAACATTTCTGCAAACATTCATAACGTTTTTCATTTTTCTTATTTTAAGAATAGCAATACTAATGAATTTGATAATAATAATATTTTTATTTCAAGTACACATTAACGAAATAACATGTACACAAAAAGTAACGTATTAGACACATGCTGAAAAGGAAACGAATATAATATATACACGTACAATGCCTGACAAAAGTAATGTTTCCCCATGCACATAGCCGAACAGACCAACGAACTCCTATCCTCGTGCTGCGTCTGCTATTACATGCATAAGTACATTGTATTACTTGTTTTTTCAACTGTGGCCAGGTAATTATTATAAACATAGAATATTTCTTTTTGTTTTTCTAAAGAATGATCTTAGTCACTTAAATTTTCTTAAATTAGAATGAAATTTATAGCTGTAATTAATAAAATAATATGTTTCAGTTTATTGTTACGAACATATAACAATCCCATTCTAAATACTTAGGGAAATAAGTCTCGGTATGTGAACAACATCGTAACAAGTGACGAGAGTTGGCTGTACTATTACGATGTACCAACCAAAGCTCAAAACAAAGTTTGGGTCTTTGATGATGAGGACACACCCGTAGTTGTCAGAAAATCCCGATCTGTAAAGAAGAAGATGATAGCTGTATTTTTCAAATCGAGTAGAATTGTGGAACGCGTCGTTTTGGACACACAGAAGGTAGTCACAGCTAAGTGATATACTGAACAGTGCCTGCCTAAAGTCAATAGATCTATGAAGAACCTGTGGCCAAAGTCAAGAATGGACACCTGGTTCCTCCATCACGATAATACTCCAGCTCACCGCGCCAAAGCCTGCACCGAATATTTGACCACGGCAGGATTGAAACTTCTCGACCACCCTCCCTACTGTCCAGATCTTGCTACCTGCGACTTTGCACTGTTCCCGCATGTGAAAATGAAGCTAAAAGGGAGGCGGTTTTCTAGTGATGAGAACCTTCTGCGGGCTTGGGACAACGAGTGTGCTTTACTCCCTAGTGAAACTTGGCAGAACTGGTTTAAAGATTGGTTTCGGAAGATGGAGAGGTGTATTGAGTGTAGAAGAAATTAAATAAACAAAGCTGTATTGCAAACCTTTCTTAGTACCCTTTGTAGAGTTGCCAAGCCGGGCAGTGCGCTACAGTCATCCACATCTTATTAAATTATAGGTAACAAGTTATACAAAGTAATTGAAACTTTGGTACTGAAATGCGGAAATATGCAAAATATTTCCGCATTTCAGTGTACTGTTGAGTAAATAACTGTTTAAATATATTAAATGTCTAATGAACATCTAAATCACATATATTGATAGCGTAAATTCTTATTTCTCCACCAAAAAGTATTAATTTCATTCGTATGTTCAATGGGTAACAGTGAGACAGACGGCAGTAAATTTTAAAAATATATAAAAAATTGTGAATCACTTACTATTGTGCAAAACATCAATCTTAATGAAATCGACTATATATCTTCACATAAAAGAAAACGATCGTAATGTAAAATAAAATAAATTAACTGAAATAGTCTTTGAAGTTATATAACAGAGGAGCACTATCACTATCATTACATATTTGTTTTAACCTGATAAAATCTAAATCTTTGTTTAAAACACTATTTTATCTACACAGCCTGTCGCAGAGAAAACTGAACTTTAAAATAGTAATTCTTAATGTCGCCATGTATTAAAAGAAAATGCATCAGTAAGATTGATCTTTCAGCAATGTTATGTCAAAATATCATGACATTTGCATCATTAGAAGAGGAGAAATTGCGCATTAAGTAACAGTATGTATTTGGCATTGGCTGAAAAATGAATTTTGAACAAAGTTCTGTTTTAAACTCGGTAAATCGTTTACTGAAACGTTTAATTTCATGAAACAAGTGTATGGGGATGCGTGTTCATCACGTACGATTGTGTATGAATGCTATATACGATTTAAAGACGGTCGTACGGACATAAATGATGACGAACATCCTGGTGCAAAAAAATCTGTGGTCACGGAAAGTAACATCGAAATTGTGCGTGAATTTATCAGAAATGAGTCCAAATTCTCATTGCGATACGTAGAAATGGAATTAAATATTTCCAAAGATTCAATTTATCGCATTTTAACACAGCTTTTGGGATTGAGAAAGATTTGAGCAAGGTTTGTATCGCACAAGCTAACTGAATTCAACATTGTACAGATTTGATTAAAGACTCAAAAAAGGACGAAAATTTCAGGTATTCTATTGTAACTATGAGATGTGATGTTTCCAATATGATCCAGAGACCAAGCGTCAAAGCTCTGAATAGAAGTATCCAAGCGAATAAAGACCGAAAAAAGCCGTTTGGAGAAGTCAAAAGGGAAGACAATGTTGATTTGTTTTTATGATTCTAAAGGCGTAGTGCACAAAGAATTCGTACTAACTAGTCAAACAAGTCAATGCTGTATAATGTATTTGGGCTTTTTTAAAAGCATCTAAAGTCTTCATTCGGTGGCTTTTCAGTTTTTAAAAATTCGACAAACAGTCTTAAACAAAACTTATATTCAAGCGTTATTTAAAAAGTAATTGAAAATTACGATGGAAACAAATTTAGAATGATAATATGAAAACTTGACAGAGTCGTTCAAAAGGAACAGTTTATAATTGAAACAATATTTTTAGTGGACTTAATGGGCATGTTTTTCTGAATTTCAATTCTGTATTTATATTTGCATTAATTATTTTTAGCTACTAATTTTGAGTGAATAATAAACTGTTATTATTGGTTTAATATTATGTATAACAGCATATGGATTGGATTTTTAGCTCACGTATCACGTGTCGTGTAAAGTGAAATTTTGGGAAATATAATTATTGAACCATATACAGGCCGTTCAAGCGGCAAAAGTATTTAAGTCTCAACAAGTATGTTCCCTTCTAAAATATACTTCATTGGCAATAAGAAGACATATGTTGTACCATGTGTGTCATTATAGTATCACATACAGTATTTCGGGACGTCTTTCCTCTCCCCTAGAAGAGAAACACAGCTAAAGGAAAAAAACGAATTAAAAAGTTACGTAAGCATCAATACTGCAACGTCTACTCAGTATGTTTTCTGGAACTGGACATGAATTACCACCGCCGTCTGCATGTTGTCTGAATCGTAATTTGGTTAAAAGTCATGTTGGATTAAACAGACGTTGAAAACAAAATATGAAAAAATAATAAGTAAAATTGATACTTTCATAGAATTTTGAGAACCATTATATAAATGCATTACTTTAATTTACTCCTCAATTTCTTGAGCATAAAATAAATTAGGAGTGAATTAAAGTAATGTCCATACAAAAAGGTAAAAGTCTAATTGAAAATATCACTTTTACTCGTATTAAATAGCTGTTTGTTGCTGATACCGTTGAAGGTATGTATAAGGTTCAGGTCTCAGGTTTCTCAGAAATCTCTAAAATTATGCATTTTAACTAAATTTGTGAAAGATACAACATTGTTTAAAAGTTAATTTGAAAACGTTTGTTTGAACATTTTTTCAAAATTCAGAACAACAAAATACCAATTATACATATAATAGTTGACACAATATGATTTCGTAATGAAGTAAAGTTTTATTTTCAATGAAATAATTTTTTAAAAAATTTTACAGCGTTAGAAACAAAAATGCAAATCTAATTTTAAGAATGTAAAAATAAAATCACTTTTATTAGATACTTTCATTATACATGTACAACATACAAAGTATTATTCTGTACAACTTGATTTTATAAACGGCTAACCTTTTGCAAGTATAACGTATGATATTAAACTAAATAATTTAAGAAACACTTTCAAACACGATTTGAAAATTTTGACTTTAAATTTATTTGGGCACGTAATATTTAAAATCAACCGATCAGCCAATTGATGAATAGAGTGTAAAACAGTATCTGTTATAGTTATTATGATTAGACAGATGGTGCTGGTAGGAAGGTCATTTGTCAAATTATTAAAAAAAAATTGAATGATACAAACATGGTCTGTTGGCACCAATTGGTACTTATCGCAGTGATTTAGGGTAATGCAGTTAGATTTATTAGTGACAATTGGCGACGATACAACCTTAAATTACAATGATTATAAGTTAAATAAGTCAGAACATGAGTTAATGGTTATATCTACTTAGTGTATCTAACGATAGTATTATAATTATAATTTATATAATATTTATATTATATATTGTATTAAAAAATGGCTTCAGATATAGAAAATATTTCCGAAATTAAATTCGATGAGAATGGAATTGAAGATGATATTGTAGATCCATGGAATGTTGTAGGAAAATCAGATGGTGGTCTTGATTATGATAAGTTAATTAGTAGGTATTTCATTTTCTATTTCTGTATTGTTACAGAACTAGCAGCATAATCACATTCACATACCATATGTTAATATTAATATTTAACAAATTTATTTTAGAAAGATTTGGAAGCACCAAAGTAGATAAAAATATTATAGATTATTTTGAAAAAGTTATCGGACAGCCAGTTCATCATTTTTTGCGACGTGGTATTTTCTTTTCTCATCGTGATTTGTATACGATATTGAAATTGTATGAGGAAAAGAAACCATTCTATTTATATACAGGTAGAGGTCCGTCATCTTCTTCAATGCATATAGGTCACTTGATACCATTTATATTTTGTAAATGGTTGCAAGATGTATTTAATGTTCCTTTAGTAATTCAAATGACAGATGATGAAAAGACCTTATGGAAAGATTTAAACGTAGAAGAAGCTAGAAAATTAACATATGAAAATGTAAAAGATATTATAGCTATTGGTTTTGATGTTAATAAGACATTCATTTTTTCCAATTTTGACTATATGGGGTAAGTGTCTTAGGATGTATATATGTATATTACTCATATTTAATTTTTAAAGTCCAACAAAGCTTGAAATGAAATTCAAGTAAACTTTTGTTTTTTTATGTATTTTACTATGTTGTTTAATACTAAAACAGAAGTGGTTTTGTATGCAATATTGTGTAATTATAAAGTACAAAAATGGAAAATGTTTTAAGAGAGAAACCCAGTCATGTTGAAAACTTAAATATCATTATCAAAAAATTGTAAACAAAGCTTTTTGCATTGAATTTATATCATAAATGTATGATGAAATATTCCTGTACTTTAATAAATTTTATTTTATATTGCCCAAGTCCGAATAAATAATTGCATCAGTAAAAATAAATATCAGCATTGTTGTTTCTAGTTACCAAATTATGTAGTATGAAAAGATGATGTCACATAATAAAGTGTTATGAATTTAATTTTCCTGTCCTCTTTTCAGTGAAATGAATAGTTTACATTGTATTTATGCTAATGAGAGGTAAATGAAATATGTACTTTATCACATTTTGCAACTTATATAAGAGATTGAGGAAAACTTAGCAATTTCCTTAAAGGATATACAATTAATACTTATTTTTAAATAAGTATATTTAATAAGATTTTATTCAAGTGTATTATTGAATAGAGAATATTAGAAAAATATTCATTTTCTACCGGAATATCCCAGTATTGTAATTTATTTCTTGTATATGTATATATTCAATTGCCAATTTACAATAATTAATTGTTTTAAAATGTGCCATTAAATTCAGAAAGGAATATAAATAATTTTAACAATATCTCATATATTAACTCAAAGCAATGTCATAATTTGTGTTTTTTATTTTTGTTACATGATGATAATTTCTCATGAATTTTAAATATATTTTTAAATTTTATACCCGACTTTGATAGATAGTTAATATTTTTTTTAATATTTGTTATGATTGTAGGCAAGCGCCAGATTTTTATCAAAACATTGTACGAATTCAGAAGTGTGTAACGTTCAATCAAGTAAAGGGGATATTCGGATTTAATGATAGTGACGTAATTGGTAAAATTAGTTTTCCAGCCATTCAAGCAGCACCTTGTCTTTCGACAACCTTTCCACACATATTTGGTAAACGAAAATTACCTTGTTTAATTCCATGTGCAATAGATCAAGATCCATACTTCAGAATGACTAGGGATGTAGCACCTAGATTGGGTTTCATAAAACCAGCTTTACTTCATTCAACATTTTTTCCTGCATTGCAGGGGGCTAAAACAAAAATGTCTGCTTCTGATCCAAATTCTACTATTTATTTGACAGATACAGCTAAGCAAATAAAAAATAAGATTAATAAACACGCATTTTCCGGAGGACAAGCTTCCATTGAAGAACATCGTAAGCTGGGAGGAAACTGTAACGTCGACGTTTCGTACAAATACCTAACATTCTTTTTAGAAGATGATGATAAACTACACAAAATTAAAGATGATTATACGAGTGGAGCTTTGCTAACTGGTGAACTGAAGAAAATTTTAATAGAAACAATCACCCCATTAATATTAGATCACCAAGAAAGAAGAGCTAAAATTACAGATGAAGAATTAAAATTGTTTATGACTCCGAGAAAATTGAATATTGATATTTGATTAAAGTATATTATATGCTAAACTTAAATTAATTTTAATTGCATTTTAATTTGTACATATATTAGGAGACATTTTTAATTTTGTATTAAATCAAATA
Organism: Dermolepida albohirtum; assembly: GCA_031893035.1. NCBI lineage: Eukaryota > Metazoa > Arthropoda > Insecta > Coleoptera > Scarabaeidae > Dermolepida > Dermolepida albohirtum. Next base: position 182,394 of record JAVIWB010001672.1, read on the forward strand.
ATATTAAATTAAGGAAATTGAAAGCTTGTATTTATTAGATTCCAGGTCATAGAGAAATACCAATATGAGTACTAATTTCATTAACGCATTTAAAAATGTATTTAAATTGATTAAAATATGCTTCATGATCATACGTTGAATTAAATTTAATGTTTTACACGTTTCATATTTTTTTATTGCCACCCCAGTTAGGACCATATTAATGAGCGATTCCACAAACATCCTTTTAACTTTTGATTACATGTTTTTCCCCGTCTCTTTTTATATTACCCTCTTAGCTTATTAGTTTCCCCACTTTTTTTTTATATGTACACCTATTATTTTGAATGGATTTGGTGCCAAAGCCCCCTGTGGCTTAAACAATGTCAAAATTAATTTATTAACGAAAAATAATTTACGCCAGAATCGTAAGAAAAGTGTAATTCTACTATACATGTATGTGTATCTTTCATAAAAAACAGAAGAAGAAATTTAACATCGCTGATTTTTTTCAAAAGTGAACTATCCGTTGTGTTTAGATTTAAAATAAAATTTATGCTTATGAATGTATAGATATTGATGTGTAAGTTATAATTATAAGAACTAGTTTGACAAATAAATAAAAGGATATGAATAATTTACGCGAAGTACGTTTACTTTAACCCTTTGCACTTAATGCAAAATTCGAGAAGCTTCTTGACTAGCCGCGGCAATTCGAAAAATCTTAAATAGCAGATTTATTTCAAATTGTAACTTGTTAGTCGCGAAATGATAGAGAAATTATATAAATATTAGGTGTCTGTATTTGCAATATATGAAATATTTATAAGACAGAGTTCCATTTGTTAGATCGCGAACTATATATTTGAGTTGCACTACTAGTCAAACTAATTTATTGGGTTGCTGTGAGACACTACGTTACTGAAATGTGTTCAAAATAAGCCCGGTCGGAAGGATGGGGTAAACGAATGTACGTATCTGAACAAAACCGCTGTTAATATTTGCAAATGCTCTAAAATATTGTATATGTACCATACCAAAAGGAATTGCAAATAAATATTTGAACATTTTCATATGCAAATTATTGGAATTATATAAGTTGTAACAGGCGGGGCAATAAGTATTTGAAAGTGCTGCCTTTTCTGCAAATAGCATCGTATGTCATTTTGGTTTTGAAATTCGTGAAACAGAGACGTGCGAGATTCATAGTGAATAACAATGAATTGATATACGTCTCAAGAACGCGCGATAATTGTGACTGTTTGCGCGCAATAATTCGTCAGTGGTGTTAATGCAACGTAAATAAGAAAAATTCTCGGTTCTGGGCGATGGCAAATCAACGTATAATTCATGAAGCACCATTACGCCCTCAAAGTTATCCTGTGGTGTGCACTTACGTCGGAAAAGGTGAATGGATCTTATTTAAAGGAGCCGACGGTAACGCTACTACAGTGAGCGGCGACCGCTATAGAGTCATGCTGACTAATCTCCCGATTTAACTGCCCCGGACTTCTTCCTCTGGGGATATTTGTACGCGAACAAGCCCCGTACCTTGAAGGAGTTAAAGAATAACATTCGCGGCTAAATTGACAACGTAACACCACAAATGCAGCGCACCGTTATGCAAAATGTAATCAAACGAGGCCAAATTTGCATGAACGCTGGTGGCGGCCATCTGTTGGACATAATTTTCTACAATTAATTGAAACAAAATATATAAGTGCGAATAAACATAAACACATAAAAACCAAATGAATTTTCACTTTAAACAAAAGTTATAGCGAAAGAAAATAATATGATACCTTTTGCCCCATATATATATATATCTTTAAGAAATTCACATCTATTTCACAAAATCAACTCAAATTAATAATTAAATTGAATGACAAAAAATGTCAAATGCTAAGGTTAGAATATGAAAATAAATATATCTGAGAGTATACATATATACATTACGAAAGAACTGCATATGTATATATATATATATATATATATATATATATATATATATATATATATAAATTTTAGGTGAATATATTTAATTCATATAGTATAACAGAGACATCCCATATAAGCAAAAGCAATCTCTTGTGCTGTATATATGAAGAAAAGACATTCCGGAACTGTTTTATTATTCGTATGCAATATTAAGGTTTAAGTGTGCCTTTCTTAACTATTTGCAAACATATTTTTATGAAGCAAACTTATTCCTCAAGTCAGATTTTGGAGTACACATATGGTACACATTGAATTGTTTGTCATGACAATATATGTAGATAATTTTCAAACTTATTCATATCTTAAATTACTTTTATAGAAAAGCGCCATCGATTTTGCTAGGACAAGTAAATAATTATTTAACAAGGTATGATTTAAGTTGATTAAAGACTTTTCTTGCGATTTATCTTTGTCATGTTAGAATGAAAAGAAGTCACTCGCTATTACGTCGAGAATGTGTGGTAGCTTTGCCACGTAGGTATAGCGGTGGTATATCAGGAATGTCATTGTAATGACACGTTTTTGGCTGATTGTCCGATTTTTTTAAGAATTTTGGGCAAACATTCCGTTGTATACCACTTACAATTTAATCATAACCTGTTTAGGGTTATACCTGCAACGTGCTTACCAATACTTGAGAAATTAATGTTAATCTTTTTGCTACAGCGTTTATTCAGATTCTACTGCTGATTGGTGCAATATTTAGCTTAGTTTTGTTTTTAATACTTTATGGTTGTTTTGATTTGCTTGAAGATTTATTCAAATAATATACAGTCAGAGACTAAAGTTTAAATACACCTCAAAAATTGTATGTTTAAAGAAAAGTAAACGTTTCAGAAAAACTTATAGTATGCAGTTTTATTTGTCTTCATAAATAACAAAAAAAACCGATAACAAAAAATATAGACTTCATTACAAACATAACGGTAATTCTTAAAAATACGATAAAATTCACTGGACAACAGTTTAAATACAAACATATTTACATCTTTGAATGTTATTCCATTTTTTAAACAATTTAAAAAAGAAAAACATTTCAATACTTTGTTGGATCGCCATGGCTATCGATAACTGCCTGCAAGCGGCGTGGCATAGAAAGTACCAAGCTTTCTGTTTCAGAAGGCGATATTTCAGACCAGATTTTTTTAGGAGCTTCTTTTAGCGACTCTTTGCTTGTTATTGAAGTTTTCGCTAATTTCCGCTTCATTAAATCCCAAACGTGCTCAATTGGGTTTAAGTCTGGTGATTGAGGTGGGCTATGGAGCTGCCTGGGAGCATAATAAAGCAACCACTCTTTCACAGAAAGTGCGGTGTGCTTGGGATCGTTATCCTGTTGAAAGATCCAACGGGGTCCAAGGTCCAAGATGTCGACGGATACTTGCAAATTTCTCTCCAATATACTCTCGTAAAGATGTTGATTCATTGTGCCATCAATAAACTCCAAATTCCCAACCCCGGCTGCTCCAATCGCTCCCCAAACCATTACATTGCCACCTCCATGTTTTACCGTAGGAACCAAATTTTGTGTTTGAAGGGCAGTGTTTGGCTTGCTTCCAAATAAATTAAATTTGCTCTCGTCTGTAAAAAGAACTGCTCTCCAAAATCCAACGTCTTTGTTTTTATACTTATTTGCAAACTCCAGTCTAAGTCGTCTGTTTTTTTCACTTATCAGTGGCTTCTTTCGGGGAACTCTGCTTTTATATCCATTTTCTCGCAATGTTCTTTGAACAGTTTTTGGATGTATATGCTGTTGTAGTTATTGGCGATATCATCTGCAAGTTTTGGGGCACTTATTCTTGGATTCTTTTTCACTTCTCTTACGATATGGTTAACATCACGACTGGAAAGTTTTTTTGGTCGACCGCTTCTTGGCATATTTTCTACTGAGTCAGTTTGCTTATATTTTCTAATTATATTTTGAATACTAGAAAATGGTACATTTAATAATTTTCCTATTTCTCGATAGGATTTTACTTCCTTAAAATGTTTTATTATTAAATGTTTAACGCTGGACTCAATTTCTTTACCTTTGCCCACAATTTTCAATAGAACTTTCAATGCTGACAATAAGACCTCTAGTAATAACAAGTGGTGGCTTTTGAAAAAAGAATTTGATCGAAACATACATATGTACATTCATAAAATATAACTGTACTTTGTTTTTGAGAAATGAAAGGGAGTTTTTTGTTTTGCAAGATGTATTTAAACTTTTATACGCTGTATTTTGTTGTTATTGTGGGATTTACCGTTATGTTTGCAATGTACAAAGAATTTTTTGTTATCTTTTTTTGTTATTTATGAAGACAAATAAAGCTGCATACTATAAGTTTTTCTGAAACGTTTACTTTTCTTTAAACATACAATTTTTGAGGTGTATTTAAACTTTAGTCTTTGACTGTAAATATTCTTCAGATAATAGATCAATATTAGAGCGGAGTCTAAAAGGTCTTTTACTATTTTTCTTCGTGAACATCAGCACTCTATATATATTTTGGATTTAGGCTTAACAGAATTGCTGAATCTTATTTTTTTATATTCCGTATACTTATCACACACGAGCAGCATGCGTACTGTCCATTCAAGTAAATCGGTCCTCAAGTTGACTTTCAGCCTAAAACTGGATGTTTACAAGATAACCTAATTTAATGGTGTCATTATCAATTAATAAAATTTGAATATAAAAAGAAATTGTAAATTATTGCATATTTAAATAGATTATTTTACTTTGAACACTGGTCTGTATAAAATTTGTGGAATTAGTAAATTAAATGATTATAAAGATATCCTATCCGGATAGTTTGGCAGTAAATATTACATATACCGTAACTGCAGTAAACATTAAAAAATTTTTAATTTAGTAAGTTGAGAATTGCATGTATGTAACTACTAAATATAATTTCTGATTTTCGCGATTATTTCATTTTCAGGAATTATTGAAAGGAAAATATATGTACATATTGCAATTATAGCAAAAATGTGGTTTTTTAATTCAGTATAAGATTAAGATTGTTTTTCGTTTTTATAAATAATAGTGCATAAACATCTGATGTCAGTGATAATTTAACGTGATCCATAAAAATTCGTCGTTAGTTCAATGAAAATTTAAAAGGAATTATATTAACATTGTATTTATCTGTGGTCGAAATTTATGATTGACCTTTGAGTAAAAAATACCGAAATTTACTCGTTTTAAAATGATCTACATTTTATAATTAGCCTTAGAAAGCGTTTGAATTTGTAATTTATTTCTGGCCTGAAGCATTTGCTTTAAATATTTTAGGTCTCTAGAAGATAGTCATTTTTATATTAAGTTTTAATCTAGTCGGAAATGGTTTTGCTTTTTAAAGTTAAACCTTTTCTAATATAAAAAAATAATCATCAAATTTATTGAGAAATATTCTAAATCACATTTTTAAGATATTTTAATCCGTATAAAATTTTAATATTTTATTTTATAATAAATCGATAGTATAATTCTCTTAAATACAAATTTTTCCAAAAAATAAGTTGGTCTCCTTCTATAACATCTAAGGCGCAACCACGGAAATTAGTTCCCCACCATACAGCTGACTGTCATTTCAATTGTCAAATCTCAAGCGTGCACAACAAAACAAAGGTAATGGACTAAAAATTTTAAACATTGAATTTCGGCATCAAAATGCCTTGGTATTTGCCATACGTTCCTGAGGGCTTAAAAAAAAGAGTTTGTATGTACCTTCTCCAGAGATATTTGGGTCAATTTTTTGAAGAAAAGCTAACTTTAGATCAATTGTCTGTCGATCTATACAATGGAACAGGGACGGTTGAGGATGTCAGCCTTGACGTTCAAGTAAGTTCGCAATTTAAATAAATGTATACCGTAGCTGTAACGTAAGATAATATATGAAAATAGTTTTTAAAAGCCCTAATTGCGCAATGCATAAAACAGTTATTTAAATAATATAACCTTAAAAGTAATGTGCTATTAGGAAGATTTGTTTACAAACAAATTTCTACCATTTAAAATAAATTTTTGAATTTGAAACCTATATTATATTATATAATTTTTTTTTATATTATATTAGGCACTTAATGAGTTGGCTGAAAAGCAAAATTGGCCAATGGAATTTGTTGATGGATATTTGGAAAAGTTAAGTGTTTATGTTCCATGGACTTCATTATTAAAGGATTCTAGTTTTGTAGAAGTAAGGGGTTTAAAATTAACTATGCAGCCAAAACAACGAACAGAAAGTGGTAAGTCACATTTGAAGTGAAATGTAATTCATATGATTTATAATTATTCATTGTCTTCAAGTCTAACAATCATTTATTGTTCTAATAGTTGGTATTTGTATTAGCATGTCAGAATACATTACCTTTCTTTCTTCAATATGCAAAATCTGGAGATTGTATTCACAATGAAGTATAAAACTTAAATGTCATGTACTAATTCAATTGGAAAAACTGAAAAATAAGGAAATATTATTTTAATTAGCATTGGAATCTTACATGTTGTGGATAGCTTATGCAACTTGTATATTTTTTGTTTTTGATGCTTACTAGTTATTTAATATTTTAATTTGTATAATATTTAATGGAATTTTAATATCTATTAGTTTCTACATGAGTACTCATTTACATATCAATAATCACGCGTACATAAATTTTTGTATATTAAAATGATGGCATCACGAAAAACAAATTACTTTTGAGTTTTGAAATTTTTCGTTGCATTAGAAAATATTAATTGTACAAATAGCAATATGATATGATATTGTATGCTGTAAATAACCAGGGTTCTATAATTTTTTCTAAGAACTAGATAAAAAAGTAAGCACATTTAAGTGTATGTTCTTATAAATATTTAAACATTTTTCAAATTTTGTTTTATAGTTTGTTTATGCAGATCAATTTTTCGTCGTCGAGTGCTTCATTTTCAATTTTGCATTTGGACTAAATTAATTATTAAGTATTTACACTCCCAAATACCTTCTCAGTATTAGTATTTTCAATCTCTATCCATCATCAAAATAAATTTGAGCAAGCTCGTGTAATTTTTTTCTCAAAAAGATTTACATGTATGTAGTTTTATTTCTGGATCTTCTATATTATTTTGCTTTGTTTTTGCCTGAATTTTATTTTAATTGTTTATAGGGGTTCGCTTTTTTGAAATATTAATTATTAATTGTAATTCTAAATCACTATTCCAATCATCCGCTAATTTTCTTATTTTTATTTCATGTATAATTTTAAGTTTGAGGTAAGTAACATTGTGTTTATAAATATTTTAGCATTCGCTACCAAACGTGCTTTAGATGAAAAATGTGATATTTTTTGTAACAATATTGTTTATTGAAAATAATTCGCTTAACAACTGTTTATGATTTTGCAGTTGTATTATATACAAATTACACAATATTTCTTTTGAATTATACTAATAATAAATTTAGAAATTTATGAATTCAACTATGACAACTTTTCATCATTATTATCATTATCATCGATTATACCGTTAACATTATTGCATTGTAATTTATTTACTTTATCTGAAATGTAATTGCTTAGAAAATGCAAAGATTTTATATTTTTATGCGCAATTAACTTGCGATATTAAAATTAACTTATACGAATATGTATGTTGTATGTACATGATATCTTTAAAGGAAATTAAGTAACAACGGTGTGTAGAAATTATTAATTTTTTTGAATATGTTTGCGAAATATCAAGATTATAAATTGACATAAATTGAACATTTATTAAAACGATGAAACAAAGTATATTGTCCCACGCCATAATATTAGAGCTGCCTGCTGATATAACAATTTTATAGAAATAGTAAAAGCAATTCAAAATTTAAATACGTAGATTTATTACAAACTCAGAATATAAAAATTAATACGAGGGTAGCCGCTTATATTTCGGGAACTGGCAACACTGTTTGTGTTGCCTCCGATCTGATGATTGCATCGTGAAGTTTGTCATTTTTGACAATATACGAGGGATGTTTCCAAAGTTCTGGGAATTACATATAATTTTTATAATTTTGTTAATTTTCGTCAATATTACAATGTCGTTTTTCAACATGATCTCCATTTAACTGAATACATTTATCTCAACGATAAACTAATTTTTTTAAGCCGTCCTCAAAGAAGTTTTTCGGTGTCTTGTCGATCCACCTATTTATGGCACGTTTTGCATCAGTAAACCGTAAGGGTTTTTTCAAATCTGGGAACAGATGGTAATCACTGGATGCAAGATCCGGGGAATAAGGTGGGTGCGGCAGCAATTCCCATCGTAAATCATTCAAAACATCCTTCGTTTTTCTTGCGGTGTGTGGTCTTGCATTATCCTGTTGCAATAACGGACACTTATGCAACTTTCCAGGCCGTTTTTTGACTAGTGTCTGTTGCATGAAAATAATCCCTTCGCAATCTCAGAATACGGTAAGCATTATCTTTCCGGCAGACAGAACTGCACGCGCCTTAAGTGGAGGCCCTTCTTCAGGTTTGTTCCATTCTTTGGATTGACTTTTCGTCTCAGGATTGAAATAAGGAATCCACGTTTCGTCAGTGGTTATTATTCGTTGCCAAATTCATCACCGTAACGGGCTAACAGCTCTTGAAGTTGCCGACAAGTATCGGATCTATTGAGTTTCTGTTCTGGTCCCAACAGCCTTGGCACCCAACGCGCCGAAACCTTGCTAACGCCCAAACAATCATGCAAGATGTCATGAACTTGTCGTGCACCTATCCCTAAGTGTACACTAATTTGACGAATAGTCATTCGCCTGTCGTCTTTCAGTAGGTTTTCGACGGCAGTAATGTTTCTTTCATTTACCGACGTGCTTGGCCGCCCACTGCGTGGATCGTCTTCTAGTGATGTTCTACCGGCTTTAAAACGATCGATCCACCGATAAACAGTACTTTTGGATTCTGCAGATTCACCAAATACTCCTTGCAGACGACTAATAATTTCTGACGTTTTCACATCTTCTTTCCACAAAAAGAAAATTATCGCTCTTTGAGATTTTGCCGCGTGTTCCATGGTTACAAAAAACAGTGCTACTAAAACGTGTCTACATCAGTCGAATACCTGAATCAGACTGAACAATGTTGCACTAGATAGTTGCATAAACATGTCAAGACTTGTCTGGCATCAATAACATTGCGTATAAGTTCTGCGGTATTTAATTATAGCATCAATTCCCAGAATATTGGAAACACCCCTCGTATTTACCTTGACAGTTTTATTATCCGGTCGCTATTTCTATTGTTGACAGTAACTTGAAAATTTTATGTCAGCGAAAAAATGGAATTAACTCGCGAACATTTTCGTGCAATTATTTGTCGTAACTTTCGGCGTGGATTATCTCAACAAGAACACATCGACGGGCTGAATTATTTATAAGGTAATGAAGCACAATCGAAAACTACAGTATATCGTTGGTATCGTGCATTCAAACTTGGACGGCGTTATTTGGACGATGAATTTCGCGAAGGTCGTCCCACAAATGTTGCGTCAGAAAACATTAATGCGGTGTATGAATTGATAATGCAGGATCGTCATGTGACATGAAGTGAGATCAAGGCATCTCTAGGTATTAGTAACACCGGCGTGCATAAGATCCTGCATGAACATTTAGCCGTTAAGAAGCTATATTCACGTTGGTATCTTATAATTTGACAACCGCTCAAAAAAGGACTCGCGTAGATTGGTGCCAAGAAATGCACAAAAAATACAATGGCGGTGCTTCAAAGAACATTTATAAAATCGTCACAGGTGATGAATCTTGGATCTATACGTATGAGCCTGATAGTAAACAGCAGTCGACTGTGTGGGTATTCCAAGATGAGCCAAAACCAACAAAAGTTGTTCGCGCTCGAAGCATATCGAAACAAATGGTCGCCTATTTTTTCTGAAAAACCGGTCATGTTGCAACCGTGCCTTTAGAGAGTCAAATTTTAAAAAATTGTTTTGTTTCCAATTCTAACTTGTGCGATGAATTTGTAGATGAAATATCTTTGTCTAATATTTTCATAATCGTAACAAAAATTTCTTTATTACACATACAGACACTAATAAAGTGACTGAATGTATCAAGAGCAACAATCTTCCGCCGTAATGTTTAATGATAACAGTTTAAGTTTTTAATTAAAAAAAATATAAATCACATTGCTACTACTACTACTGTATGCTTTGTAATTAATTTGTCTTTTATCCAGCCCTTGTTTAAAAAGGGCGACAGAAACTGTATTCATAACTAGAAGCCGATTAATATGCTATCTTCATTTACGAAGTTTTTTGAGAAGATAATGTATAAAAGATTAATGCATTTCTTAATTAATGAAAATATTAATTCATAGCCAGCATTGTTTCATTTCAGGGAAAAACACTAACACCACTATTTTTAAATTTTTATTAAACATTTGTAGGGTTGTGAATAACCGCAAATTTATTTTATATTTATTTGTTTAATTGTCGTAAACCCTTGATTGCATAGAAAAAAACATTCTGGACAGATTTCGCCATATTGCACGGCACCTCATTATTGCTTTTCCTCTGCATTTGGTGAAGTAATAAAGGGCATCAGAACAGTTTCTATCACATTTTTGTATTGATACTGGTTCACTGTCCCTTCGACAAAGTACAGAGGTCTTATTTCAGTTCCATTAATGCATGATTATACTATCTAGCGGAAGCATGTTTAACATTTTACACTACACATTCCTTTTTACTATGTTGCGAAGGTGTTTCATAAATTCGATAGGTTCTGTAACCGCTTCGAGTCGTGACTCGTCACTGAATATGAAATGTGATTGAAAAATTAACAAGAGTAACAACAGTAAAGAAATCTTTTTTAAAATACTTGGCATATAATTTTATACAAAAACCTGTCCACCCCTTCACATTCTTAGAATTGAGCGAGAGCAGGTAAATATTATGAATTCGGTGAAGGATTAGCAACCCCGAAACGGGACAGTACAATAGTATGTATTTAAAATATACTCATTTAGATACGGTATATTCACATTTGCTAATAAAGTCGCCTGTCTATGTAATGAAATCTTTGAAATTTTAACCTTATCTCGTTTCACTGTGACATTTTTAACTCTTTCATTAAGTTAGAAATATTACTGTTCTAATAATTACCTTTAATACTTTTTTGTTGATTAAATAATATACAGAATGTATCATTATTTTTATGACTTCTTTCTCTTTTTTGTTTGTACGTATATTCGTTTATATTATACGAGAATAGCCGTTTACATTTCGGGAATAGCAAACAAAATTTTTTTATTATCGAAAATAGTTTTGTTGCTTTTTAGTATTTTCCCTTTGAAAGTCAATGCACTTTCGCATTCGTTTAAACCAATCCGAAAAGCATTGCTGCCACTGTGAAGGCGATATCTCCAAAATATGAGTTTTGAATGCCTCAACTGCCTCTTCTGGCGTAGAAAACCGTTGACCACGAAGTTTATTCTTCACGTGTGGGAACAAAAAGAAATCACAGGGTGCTAGATCAGGGCTGTACGGCGGATGGCTCATCAAAGATGTTTCATCTACAAATTCATCGCACAAGTTAGAATTGGAAACAAAACAATTTTGTAAAATTTAACTCTAAAGGCACGTTTGCAACATGACCGTTTTTTTTCCGGAAAAACAGGCGACCATTTGTTTTGATGTGTTTCGAGCGCGAACAACTTTTGTTAGTTTTGGTTCATCTTGGAATACCCACACAGTCAACTGCTGTTTACTATCGGGCTCATACGTATATATCCAAGATTCATCAACTGTGACGACTTTATAAATGTTCTTTGAAGCACCGCCATTGTATTTTTTGTGCATTTCTTGGTACCAATCTACGCGAGTCCTTTTTTGAGTGGTTGTCAAATTATGTGGTACCCAACGTGAACATAGCTTCTTAACGGCTAAATGTTCATGCAGGGTCTGATGTACGCTAGTGTTACTAATACCTAGAAATACCTCAATCTCACGGTATGTCACATGACGTTTCGCTGACATAAAATTTTCAAGTTATTGTAAATAATGGAAATAGCGACCGGATAATAAAACTGTCAAGGTAAATATATTGTCAAAAATGACAAACTTCACGATGCAATCATCAGATCGGAGGCAACACTAACAGTGTTGCCAGTTCCCGAAATATAAACGGGTACCCTCGTATTAACTTTTATATTTGATATTGTTAAATTGTCCTATATTGAAATTTACTTTCTGTTGAGCTTATTATTTATTGTTTTTATTCTCTAAAACTTGTTCCTCTCAAAAGTCTTCAATTTTGGAAAAATGTGAAAATCTGAAAGTAAGATTTAGACTGTGGTGTGTGGTCGAAACTTTATCGCTTTAATTGTTGAAAATATCGTTGTTTTCCAGCAACTTGAAGTCTAGCAATCTCATGGAAGAGCATTACGCCACTAGATAACAGACTGTGACAATTCTGAAATTTTTTTTGTTTTAAAGTATGCATCAGTATTAACTATGGCTCCTTCGTGCTTGAAATAAATAAGCAATGCTGGTTCCAGAAAAACTATCTTAAATATTTCGAGCACATTAATACATTGAGCAAGCAGACGCTTGAAAGTAGTAGGCTTTTAACGGTAGCGACTCAAGTTGCTAACGTCGCACACGGCACAAACAAGTTCTGTTTTCCCTTCATATAATGTATATAATAAATAGCATATAAAAATATTAATAAAAAATTAAAATGCCTGGTTGTTGACAGATTACAGTCTAAAAATATTTATATTTTATTTATTGTTTCAGCTACATCTATGTTTGAATCTATGTGGAGTTCAATGTCAAACTCTATGCAGCTAGCACAAGAGTGCATGAAACAAGAATCTGCAAGCAATTTAGATAACACACAAACATTAGAAGGAATCGAAAGATTTGCTCAGACAATAGATTCAAGTAGGTAGTGTAGATAGTAAATATTTAGAGTTCATTTAATTAGAGGGAAATAATTATATTATGAGCAGCCGCATAATAGGAAAATATATATAAAGTATTAATTTAATCAGAGTATTACTACAGTTGTCTTTCTAAACGAATGAACTAGATATTACGTATGTAAGTTCTAACTTTATATGAAAATATGTTTTTCAGTTTTAAGACGTGTGAAAGTAAAATTTGTATCTACTGTTATTCAAGTCGAACATCTTCCTCAAAATAGTTTAACTGGTGTAGCTGTTCAAATTAAAATAGCGGTGTAAGTATATCAAATACTTTTATTTCTAGCTATTAGCAATTCGAAAAACTGAATATTATTAGTTTTTGTAGTATATACATAAACACTGAGTTATTTGTTATACAATAATATAAGATGGGGCAAGCATTTATTACATTATAAAAGTAGTTCAGACTTAACCTATTACATAAGTTGAAGTTAATATAATAAACAAAAATTATTTTTCAAATAAATTGTTTTGGAGTATCTAGTTGGCAAGTATCCATGTCAAGTAGTTTTCAGTCATGTTGTATTTTTGTGTATACTTTCAATATGTTAGAGTAAACGTTTTATTTTTCCGAAACATAAAAAATAATCAAGCTATCAGTAAATGAAAATGTGAAATCAATTGAAATCTTCACAACACTTTTACATCCCTCTTGTAACTCGAATTTATCTGTTTGTAACTACTATTTGTTTAGATAGTCGTAAAATGCATATCTGCATTGAAATTAGAAGAAAACCATAAAACGAAATATTTCATTCAGAATTGGTTAAATACTTGGGTAAATGACAAGTTTTGTGAATATATTCTCTCGGTAAATTACTCATAAATTCCGGATGATTTTGGAACTGTCTTAATACGTATAACATTCGAAATCATTTCATTTCATTTCAGATTTTTATAAAAAGGAATTACAAAAGGGATAGTATTATATACTACAGCATATAAACGAGAAATTGGAAGGTATATTCAGAATTACGATCAATATACATGAACTATATTTTCTATAAAAAAAAAGATCAAAAAGCAATTCTCAAATTATGCAGTTATTACAGTTTGGCACAAGATCTTAATAGTTATTTTAAACAGGGACAACGATGTTACTAACTTCACAAAAACAAAATCTGAGGAAATTATAAGGTTAGATTCGTGTGCTTGTGCAGTGTTAAGACTAGATATGATGGGCTATGCATTATTATTTTATTTTTCACGGGCGTCAGACTTTAAGTTAAGTAGCTGGAACAATAATAATACAGGATCCATTGTCCGAATCGCCACAGAAGCCCGGCAACCTCGCTAAGCCCGAGAAGCCGAGTCTCATACAATGAAGCAAAGAAAGGAAAAAGTATGACATAGTCCTCTATACACTTGTCGAAACATCGAGATTAAGAGATTTCTTTATGGACCAAATCAAGATGTGAAATATTATCTGGAAACCAGATCGATATTATATAATCGCGAGAACGTTACCTAATATAAGAAAATCAGTAAAAATTATACATTAGTATATTTATTATCAAATAATATTGGTCAATCGTTTTAAATTCACTGCATGCATAAATTTTATTACTTATTATTTTGATTTAGTTTACGTTTGTTCCAGTCATTATATTTAGTATATAAACATTTCACAAAACATTACAATAGTCTATATGACTAGCATATAATACAAAATATGTAATTCAATAAAAATTATTTTTTTATTTATAATAATAAATTCATTAGCCTGTAATTATTTTGCTTTTCTTGTCGTTTAAATGAGCATATACAAATATTTTTCATTATTTCAGTTTGAATTATAAAATGATATATTGTTTTCTAATAGTTACTGCTTGAAAAATCTAAAATATTGGAAAAAATTAATAAGCATTGAATCAACTGGATGTCTTGGCTCACTTCCTCAGTCTTTTCAGTGGAATTAATAACGTCCTTATCCCTATTCGTTTTTATTTCTATGTATAGCTGTTATTGACACTTTATACATTCATAGAAAGAAATATTGTAATTTGTAGTCAATATTTGTGAACAAAGTTTTCATAGAATTATATTCTCATGTATTTTCTGCTTGTTTTTTTTACTCAAAGTATTCAAAATTAAAGTTTCTATAAGTCAGTTATATACAATGTGAAAGATTAATCAATTAAAATATAGTATATTTTTAATGTTTTTATTTATACTTGATACTTATGCTTTTATTTTATGTACAATATTAGAATGGAATACCTGGATGAAGCCGGACAGGATCCAGTACCCGATGAATCTTCAGATACTACACAAGATGATAAGGCATTTGTTGTATCATCGTTCACGTGCAAAGACTTATATTTAGAGGGTATTACATTGTCTACAATCGAATTTCCTAGCAGAGCCAGAACAATTTCTCGATCCGTAATAAGTCAGTCACAGATATTTGATAAAAATGAAGAAAAAGCAGATTCTTTTGTGGCAATGGTGCAGACTACAGACAATGATAACAACAAAATTAATAATGATAGTAATAACTTTAAAGATCCACATGTGTTTAAAGAAAGTCCTGATGAAGAACGCCATGTTATAATGTTTGGAAAAATAACAGGAAAACAAGAAGTATGTAACTTAAAAAAACATTTTTTAATTTAAAAGATTATTCATAAACAGTAGTGTAACTTATTACAAAACAAAAAGCATTTACACATAAGTTTGAATCAACAGTTTTTTCCATTCTGTTTACTTTTTTAAGCATCAATTCTTTTTTCAAATAAAAATTTAGAGCTGTAAAAATAAGTAAAAATATAAATCTTTTAAGAAAATGTTCCTAATTTATGTTCTACTATCTATATTATCTATTTTTAAATACTTTACCAATATTTTTCGTACTTTTTGTAAAAATTATAGCAATTATAGTAGTCATTCAAATGCAGTTATATATAATAAGGAAACAAACTAATAAAAACATACCCTACAGCTATTTATAACTAATAAGCAAGAATGATTTAACCAAGTATACCTAGTGTTTGACTGTAGAAGCGTACTGTGATGTGTATGTATGTATATATAAACAAGAAAAATCTTAGATTTCGCTAAAAACATCCTTTAAGATTGATTGTTGTAGCTAATTTAAATTGCTGTACATTCTATATTATCTGACCGAATTGAATATATTTGGACTTGTTTGAAAGTTATCTATAGTCTCCACTCACTGGCTTATGATAAACAGTCTTAAGCAACGCCTATATTCAAGTTTTCTTTAAAAAAATTAATGAAAATTACGATGGACATAAATTTAGATTTATTATTTGACAGTCATTCAAAAGAAACAGTTTATAATTGTAACAATATTGAAACTATTTTGAGCTGGCTATTTATTTTTAGTTTACCGAATGCGGTAAAACATTTTAATAAGTACTAGTGTTCTATTTTAATGCATCTAGAGAATGTGTAGTTAGAAATAAAGTATGCCTTTACTTATGTATTTGCATTAAGTATTTTTAAGTACTGATTTGAGTGAATAATAAACCGTTATTATTGGTTTCATAGTAGCATAACAGGGTATGAATTGAGTTTTTTACACGTGTGCCAGGGTTCGTGTGGAATGGAATTTTGGGAGATATAATTATTGTACTATTTTTTGTAGGTTGTTCAAATGACAAAAATATTTAAATCTCAACAAATATGTTCCCTTCTATGATATACCTTGTTGGAAATAAGAAGACATATGTGGTGCCGTGTGTGTTATAATAGTACCATATAGTGTGTCAGAAAGCATCCTAACACACGTGGTAATTTGTTCTGGATTCCAGAAGTATTATATTGGATGGCCTTCTTCTTCGTTCAGTGAAGCGACTAAAAAAAAACGGATGTAGCTGTAAAGAGATAGAGGGGCCCTTAAAAACGTAGAAGAAAGATGTCACCAATAGAAAGTAACCTTCTAGAAGATTAAGTAAGCTTCAATACTACAAGTCCATACAACATAACTTCCGGAACCGAAGACAAATTACCAATGCCATCTAGATCTTGTCAGAATCCTAAATTGGTTGATGTGTTTGCGTGTGTGTATTGCAAGAGCTGAAAAGATTTTGAGCAAAACTAATTAATTGGAAGTAACGCTTTACTTCATTACGGAAGTCATATTTTCATATTTTCTCAACTACCTTTATAATATCTGTTATTTTGTTCCGAATTTTGAAAAATTTGTCGTACCAACGTTGTTTTAAATTAAATTTTAAACTTTATTGTATCTTTCAAAAATTTATTTGTATCTGCACATAATTTTAGAGATTCTGAGAAATATTGCTTGCTCTTAGGAGTAAAACAAGTCCTTCCGATCCTTTACACAAATGTTTCTTTCAGCTAACTTTTAAACATTTTTGTACTGTTTATAAATTTAGTCGAACCTTAAATTTCAGCGATATCAGTAAGAAATGAATATTTAATACGAATAAAACTGATACATTCGGTTAGAATTTTACCTTTTTATATGTGAATTACTTTAATTCACTCTTAATTTTTTTTTCTACTCAAGAAATTAGCAGTAAATTAAAGTAACGCATATATAAAGGTTCTCAGAATTCTAGCCGAAAGTACCACTTTTATTTATTTTTCATATTTTACAGTCAACGCTTCTTTGATCCAACATGGCTTTTGATCATACTATGATTCAGACAATATCCAGATGAACACCGCCATCTGGATACTAACGCTTACTTAGTTCTTTAGGTGGTTTCTTTTCTTTGCATGCGATTTCCTTCTAAGGGAGAAAGAAGAAGTCTTTCTTCACGAAAGGTGTCCTGAATACAGTATAGTATGATGACACATATGGCTAATGCATATTATTAAACTATTAATAACAGTGTATTATTCACTTAATATTAGTACTTAAAAATACTTAAAAACACATAAAAGCGAATCCGCTCTTAAATAAGCAAAAACACACTTTACTTTTAACTGCACATTATCTTACATTGAAAGAGCATCAAAGCATTCATTAAAATATTTGACCGAATTCAAATTCAGCGAAATATGCACATTCAACACGCTAAAAATGAATAACTTGCATAAGATAAGTCTCAACAATATTGTTATAATTAGAAACTGTTACTTTTGAATGACTCTGTCAAACTATCAAATAATCAAATTTATTTCCATCGTAATTTTCATTAATTTTTTTAAGAAAACTTTAAAATAAGTGTTGGTTAAGACTTTATCAAATTTTTTTAAAGCTATCAAAACCCAATGAATGAAGCTACAACAATCCATCATAAAGAATGTTTTTAGCGAAATCTTCGAATTTTCTTGTTTGCCCAAGCAATCGCTTTCACAGTGAACAAATCCAGAATTCCATATAACTTGTACACATAACATTACCAATATGTCATAACATGCTTCTATAGCTAAACACTATGTTACTTAGCTAAGTCATTTTTGTTTGTTAGTTATAAATAGCTGTAAGTTATGTTTATATTTAAATTTGTTTGTTTTCTTATTATATTTAATTCCATTGCAAGATTACTAATAACGATTGCGATAATCTTTACAAAAATTTCGAAAAATGTTGGTAAAATATACATTTAAAAATTTAAAAGATTTGCATTTTTGTGTACATGTAGCTTTAAATTTTTATTTGAAAATAGGTGCGATTCATAATGCATAAACATAGAGAACAATAACAACGACTACTTTAAAGCGTTATCGGAGTTTTCGTAAATACACTATAGATGTATTATAGACCGTCGGACATAATGCGCTTTTAGGGGTAGAATATAAATTATTTTGCGGATCGTATCTGCATGATTTGAAATGATAAAATAGAAATAAACGATCACTTATTAGAAGATTAGTTTTAGTGAAATCGAAATTACAATATGTACATTTTTAACAACGGAATCTTCAATCTATTTTGTATGTTGATAACGCCTCTATCGGTAAAATTCGTGAGAGACTTCATTATTGGTTTTGTAAGAATTGTTTATTTTTTAAAATAGTATTTTTACACGAATTATAATTTTATAATTGGTTCATTTTTTCAATAAATATTACATGTTAACTGTAAATCACAAAATTCTTTAATAATATTAAATTATATATTTTAAAATTTTGTTTTCTGCACTGAAACTGACAGTTTCAGTTAGGATACAAATGGGTACGAAACGTCGGCAGATATACTAGTGATCCAGCCCGGAAACCCAGAAGCAGACAGCATGGACCACGACCGCGGAAGTCTACGTACCAAATTAAATTATATATTTTAAAATTTTGTTTTCTATTAGATTAGGATACGAATGAAGCAATCAGAAACTATGAACGGTCCAAAAGTATCTATAGAAATTAATTTGGGATCGTTTACAGTATTTCTGTCACCAAGACAAGTCCATATATTGCTCGAACTGGCAAATGGCTTGGCAAGTCCAGACTTGGAAGATACAAGGTAATTATTCTCAAAAAATAAATGAATAGCATATGTTCTAATTATCATTTATAATAGTAACGTACCTCTGCGACAAAAATGCACTGAAAAACCTATGACGGGTTTAGACTATCAAAGAATTGAACAGGAATTACAACATAAAATACAGCCTTTATCAGCATTTCAAGCGTCGGGTCTTCATATGTCTGAGGGATGGTCTAGAGCTCCACTAGGTAATTAATTAATGATTTGTTTGTATTCATTTATGATTTAATTGGATACAATATTTGTTTCAGAAGAAAACGATGATCACTTTCTACCAATGAAAAGTACAACAAACACAATGTATGATAGCGCCATGTCGGTAGTTAGTAGTAGTATGGAATCAAGTCTCAGCTCAAGTATGACAAGTTCATTAGGTGAAAGTTCATCTAGAACCAAACGAAAAGGTAAGTATAGAAGATTTAATATTTTGCTAAATGTGAAAGGACGTGCATTTGTTAATTTAAAATTGTGATCATGATTTACATATCTTCATTAGTTTCTATCATGATTTTTTTTAGAAATATTGTTTTAGTAACTATTAATTTTTTAATCTTAATTGCCAATATTTAGCTTATGTGTTTCAGCAAGTAATATAGAGTCTGATCCTACGGCAGAAATCTCTCATTTCCAAATACGCATTGCCTCGTTCGCACTAGTATTATTACACGAAGATCTCTTAACATACTCAGCTGACAATACACAAACTGTAGTACCTGCAAGTGTGCAGCAAATGCAAAATATTGCCAAACACTTTTTTGAGAATTTACCCTTCATAACGGGTTATGGAACCAGAGATTTTGAAAATGTTAGACCATTTTTTGATAAAGCATGTCACTTAAGCCAGTTGAGGTAAGTAGAAAATACTAGTTAGATCATTGGTAAAGTATAATATTAATTGGAAGATTACCGTTTCGATTTAGTAAAATTGATAACTAATATTTTAAATGTCAGTATCTTAGTTTTTTGGAATAACTGATGTTAGTAATGTTGAAAGTATGCATATAGATATATACGTTGATGTTTAAGATGCCGATCTCGTATATAGGTTAGTTGACTGATTATAAATTTTGTGAAGTGGGTTCGATATTCGTTATAGTTCCTAACATTGAGACGTATTTCTAGACCTTTATATGTAAAACTATGGGTAATAATCAAACTTAATTTCCGACAATTTAGAATAGCATCATTCACTAAAGAAGTGTGCGTACGCATGGTACTTACTTAAATATGTAGGTACATATATGTGCTATATCCCGCACTGGATAATAAGAAGTATGGACACGTGTGCAATATATCAGAGCTAGGCACATAAATTTATATCACAATAAATTATACGGCACAAATACGATATAATAGTTCCGGAATGTTCTTGTACACGTAGTGAGGAAGATTCTTAGCTCTTATGTGAAAGCTAATGTGAGAAGCTCCTATAATGCTATTTGAACTAAATGTATATGTCTCGTATAATACATTGCCAAATAAATTTATCCGTCTTGTATAAAGTCCTGTACTTTCTGAATTGTTCGACAGTACGCTATATGTAGAATATATGCCAGCTGTATCGGAAAGTCATTAGCGGTTTTTTTCGTAATAAAACTACATACTTTTCAAGAAAATGGAAAAATGTGAAAAATTGAGCAAATCCATTCAGCGAGCCATTTTCTAACTTCTTCGAAATTGGCAAAGTGCTTCTCTGTAAGTGTGTATCCCATTGATGCGAAGCATCACCTTGATGCTCGGACGAGGTAAGGCCTGGAGAGTACGACGGATGCGATATTATGACCCATCCAAGTGCTTTCAACGCTTCCTTCATCTGTTTTGCTGTATTAGACGGTGCGTTATCGTGCTGTAAAATCACTTTAGTGTGTCTTCGGGCCCGTTCTGGACGTTTTTCTATCAATGCATGGTTCAAATTGATAATTCGTTGTTGGTAGCGATCAGTATTAACTGTTTCAACTAAACACAGAGACATCTTGCGACCAAAACGATTTAACTTGGAGTCGATGGGCCGGCTTCACCAGGTGATAATCATGATTTTTTACACTTAGGAGTTTCGAAATAAATCCATTTCTTATCACCCGTCACTATTCGATGCAGAAATGACTGCCGATTATACCTTTGAAGTAGCTTTTCACAGACAATTTTTCGATTTTCCATTTGCCTGTTATTCAATTGATGTGGCATCCATTTTTCCATCTTTTGGATTTTTTTCCATCGCTCGTAATCGGCCGCTAGGCGTTTCTTGGGCCACATTTAACTCTTCTGCCAATTGTTTTTTAGGTTGGGTAGGGTCTTCATCCAATAACTCCTCAACCACGCCGCACATGTTTTTATGGTTGAAGCATGCTCACAGTAAGTTTCTACAAGCAAACGATGACTTTCAGCGGCTTTTGACTTTTGATTAAATAAGAAAAGTGCCGTGTGCCGCAAATGCACTTTTTCAGGCACGAAACTCAACGTTTTCAAAGAGGTATAAATCTATGACAATATTACTTTCGCAAAATATAACATGTGAATTTTAAGGTTGATGTCAGTAGCATAAAATGACATGTGTCAAATCATAACATTGGATACTTAAGCTTAGCGACGTCTAACAGATGTCGCTACATTAGGTTTATTTTATTTAACAATGTCTATGTATATATATATTTTAGATTATTAGCTACACCAATACAAGTAGAAGCAAAAGAAACGACGACTCAGACGGCATTTTCTGTAACAGGAAAACTGACAGCATCTCATTTAGAATTATTAGAATGTTTAAGTAACCGTAAAGATCAACCTCTTGATTACATTACGTTGCTGACATTTAGCAAATCATTTACTTCGTTAACTAGTCCAATTGCTTCAAAGCCGTGTATAACGCTCAACTTTAAACATACAGAAAAGACTGCGAAACCTGGAATTTCACGTCATTCTTCTATGCCTAAAACTGAACTAAGGTAATTATTATTTTATTAGTTTGATGTAAATACTTACTTTAAATCTAGCAGATTAGTTACTAAAATTAAAATGAAATATTGAAATTATAAACTAAAATAAGTATCTTGGCTAAGGCAAAGCTACACAAAAGTAGTATCCTGTATATTTTTTACCAGTGGATGTAGTTGAGAAATTGGTTATATATAAGTATTATCCCACTATTCCCCTGCGGAACAGAGTGCATTAATATATTTTTCCATTTTTATCTATCTAAACTGAAGTCATGATTTTTCAGTTTCCACCTCTGTTATAGTTTACTTAGAGAACTAAAACTTGTTCGTGGTGCGTTTATTCTCTTTGTAACCTCTTTATTTATGTTGCCATCCTATCTTATTGAAGGTGAAGGTAAATTCGTCTATTGTAATGTTTTTGGGATAGACAACATTGATACGAAAATACATATCATTCATATCGTAAAACACGGCTTGTGACTCTGTTAGAGCTGGCGCCATACCTTAGGTTCTGTAGGTTTCTGATTTTAAGATAGTACGCATACGTCATCAGTAGAGCGGTCACATTTGTCTGTGCACCAAGTTCGGAATAAGTACATTCCGAATATTTACGGTGGCTCATTCAAGGTCGATCGCTATGCTGCTCAGTTACATGTTACGTACTTATGCACTTACTACATCGGATCCTACCTTGTCGCGCCGATAAAAATTGACCTCCATAATATATCCCTTCTCGATTATTGCTTCTTGTATTTCTTCTTTCCTAGGCGATACAGTATCTACATTTATTATTTCTCTAATCCTCGTTTGTAGATCTTGTTTTCCCCTTTCTTTGTGCCTATATATATGTACATATATATATATATATATATATATATATATATATATATATATTATGGTAAAGATCTGGATGCAGGTCGTGTTTGCTTCAAGTGGTGGAATATAGCGTCTGACTGTATTGACCACTTAATCTGGATGCTTACATTCCAAGTAAATTAAATCCCAAGATCGAAGACAGCAGTCAGTACCGTTTAGATTATTTTTTGTATGTATATAAAGATATTTACAGCAGAATATTTTCAATATACTGAGTATTTAAATGGTTTAAATTAAAGTTTGATCTACTTTAATGACTGCACTGTATGTATTATTTTTGTGCTTTTATATTTTTTATCAACAATTTATCTGCTTTAGCTTTACCTTGAATAATTGTACGGTGGAAGTGGATGTTACAATCGTGGATCGAATATGTGCCCTACTAAATCCATTGCCAGTCTGTGTAATAGAAAAACCTTCCCACAATATATGGACGGTCCCATCAACAACAAATCTTACAAGTACTCAACCTGAGTACAAAATGGATGTTAAAATTTCTTCACCTTCAATAACTCTGAAACTAAGGTATAATCTTTTTGATATATACAAACATGTCCATATTTGTTGTTTATGATTTTCGTCATAACTTAATAGCTTTTTATATTTCTTATGAATTAAAGCACATTATTTTATTATTATATTATTAAGTTCATTATTTAATTGTTCTTTGTTTTGTAAATCATAATCTTTAAGTAAAAATTAAAAAAGGTATTGGAAATAAACATTTTTTAGAGAGTACAGATACACATTAAGCTATTTACTTTAGAACCACAGCTATATCCATCTAAAAAGTATTTTTTTAAATTTAAATTCATTGTTGAAATTGTGTTATTTATTGTTTTACATGGAATGTACTTAGTATTCCATTTGCATGTTGCTTCTTTTTAATTTTTATTTTGTTGCTTTTTTCTGTCTTTCTGTGAAAGCGCATACGCGTGTTTAACAACTTTCAATATTTGGACTAGTATAAATTATCGTACAGAAATACTAGACGTGTTTTTTAAGAAAGGGCCGTTTGAAATAAAAACCAAACGAAAGAATATTTTCAAAAACTAAATTTATTTTCAGATTCTATATACATTTCTCTATTTTTCAACATAGCTGCCAAATTTGTTTAAACATTTATCAAACCTCACAACTAGATTTTGAAAATCTTCGTAGAAACTTACCGACTGTTCCGATAACCAAGAGGTCACAGCCGTTTTCACGTCTTCGTCATCGTTGTAGTGGTTGCTGCCGAGATGATGTTTGAGATAGCGGAAAAGAAGGAAATCGCTCGGCGTACGATCGGAACTGTAGGGGGGTGGTCCAAAACTTCTCAGCCAAAAGAGTCCAATAAAGCTCGGATCTGAGCTGCGGTGTGAGGTCTTGCATTGTCATGGAGTAGCAAAATTCCCTCTATCAGCATACCGCATCTTTTGTTTTGAATTGCTCTGTGTAGCTTCCGCAGGATTTGGCCGTAGGCTACCGCATTGAATGAAGTCGACCAACAAAACACCATGCCTATCCCAAAACACGGTTCTGTTACTTCGATTCGGGCGTGATATGTGAAACTCACGTTTCGTTTTCCGTTATGATACCACTCTACATGGCGTCACTTTCTTCGTTATAATAAGTTAAAAAATTCAACGAACACTGAAATCTTTTGTTTTTGTGGTTCTCCGTTAAGACTTTAGGAACTTAACGGGGGCACAGTTTCTTAAACTTTATCTTTTCAGAAACAATCTTATACAGCACTGACCTCAACACTTCAGGAAAGTCGTTTGAAAGAGTGCTTATGGTGAAGCGTCTGTTCTGAAGCATTTTCGCTTCAACCGAAGCCACCATATTGTCTGTGATCACATATAGGCGAACGGACGGGACTCATCATGGACGTTGTCGCGGCCAACTTTGAAGTCTCTGACCCATTTACGCATTTTTCCTTCACACATTTCCGGAAACTTCACAAATCTGTCGGTGAATATCTGCAGCAAACATGTTTCTTGTCGACAAAAAAAGTATCACTGACTGTACCTCACGCAGGGCGGGCGATTCGATAACCTTGAACATTTTAAAGACGGAACAGAACGTACAGGTTACCTACACAGTTGCAACTGAGCGCAGTTGCTAAGGAATGCCTAGACACGATGCAAATACTCGTTGCGCCGCGCGCACCATCTATTAGTGTATACAATAAAACGGCCCTTACTTAAAAAACACGCATCGTATTTGAAGAATAAAAAATGACTATGATATTGAGTTATTAATAATAAAATTAAGATTAAAAATATAATCAGTTGCGATGATATTCTTAACTCCAATGCATTACTTTTCTCTAGTAAAAAAACTGATTATTACAAAATGCAATTTATTCAAGATGCATATACAGTTTAAACACAGAATGCTAATTACTTTAGTATATATGTTTGTCTACTTTGTATTAAATTTAGCAATAATAAACAATTTTAAATTTTTGTCTTTTAATTAAATTTATTGTTCACGTCTAAGTCTAATGTTTTGCCGAATTTAAAGAATGTCAGTGAATTATTTACTACGACGCTTTAAATTTTAAAGTAGATGTCAATTTTTTTATTTTTTATGTACCACTTAAACTTCAAGAATTAGAAAAAAAGGCGAGGGACAGTATGCTAATATATAAAACTTTATTTTTCAGTCCTTCCAGAATTTTGTATATATTGTTTTGTTATTGTCGAACTTATTTAAATTATTGAACTTACATGAAATAGCAGAACACCTAACTAATATAACAAATTTTTTAATTCGCAATTATTAGTTCCTATAATTATTTTCATCAATTGTAACATATTTTTATGTGTTTCAGATTTCCAATGCCAGATTTTAGACCTCAACATGATATGCAAAGAGTTCCTTGGTGGAAAAGACAAGTCCGTCAAGACTTTTTATCGTTTCAATTAACTGACACTTTAATGCAAACGTCATCTCAAACCGGTCAACCGTCGCAAAAGTACACATTAGAATGTCGTAGTATCGATGTATTTTATTACGAAAATGAGAATGATTTTGCTCTGCAAATATGTAAGGCCGGTGTTAATGAAAAATATACGAGTTTGCTCACTGATGAATACAATTGGCCTAGGTAATTTATTTTATAATTTTTACACATAATTAGCAGAAATGAAAAGAAAAAATAGGAAACTGTATATAGAGATATAACATTAATAACAGTAATATCCATCCATTTTAGAAAATAGTAAATCAATATAATATACAATATTTACATATACGAGGGTAGTTTGACAAGTAGTGAGAATGGAAAAGAAAAACGAATTTTTAAATACAAAATAATTTTTATTTTTCAATATATTCTAAAAGAGCAATACATTTATTCCAACGGTGCTCCAATGCCCGTATGCCATCTCTAAAATGCGATTCCGGAAGGCTTGCAAAATACTCATTTACTAAGATGATAAGCTCGTCGTTAGACGAAAATTTCTTTCCACCTAGTGCCGTTTTCAATTTTGGAAAAAGGCGGTAGTCGGAAGGGGCTATATCCGGCGAATAAGGCGCATGCGGTACTAATTGAAAACGCAACTCGTGCTGGTATGCGAGGGAGCGTTGTCTTGGTGAAACAGAATCCTTTTCTTTGCCATTCCTGGCCGTTTAGCACGAATCTCAACATTTAATTTTTGTAGAAGTTCTGCATAATATTGACCGTTTATTGTGGCACCTTTCTGAAGGTAATCAACGAGCAAAATGCCCTTTGAATCCCAAAAAATTGATGCCATCACCTTGTTTGCCGATAAAGTGGTTTTCGCTTTCTTTGGAGGTGCAGAACCACGTTCTAACCATTGTTTCGACTGTTGTTTAGTTTCGGGTGTACTGTAGTGTATCCAAGTTTCATTGCAAGTAACAAATCGCCTACAAAAATCAACCGGATCCGCTTATAAATGTCCAAACACTCATTGGAAATGCGCAAACGAGTGAACTTTTGATCAGTCGTAAGCAATGGCGGCGCCCATCTTGCTGAAAGCTTGGAAAGACCTAATTCTTTCGTTAAAATGTTTTGTACGTGTTCTGTTGAAATGTTTACCATGTCTGCTATCTCTCACACTTTGAGTCGTCGATCTTGCGTAATAATATTATGGATTTTTATAATCATTTCCTTAGAAATCACGATTTTGGGTGCTCCAGAGCGCGCTTCATCAACACAGCTTGTTCTACCACGTTTAAATTCATTTACCCATCTACTTATTGTGGCGGATGATGGAGCAGATTCACCTAATGTTTCCCGTAACTCATTTTTTTATTTCGGTAGCTTTCATACCTTTAATTACGAAGTATTTAATCACCGCACGATACTCTGCTTTTTCCATTTTAACAAAACAACGTGTTGCTTCTTTTTCAATCAGCTGTCAAAGATAAATTAATCAACCGATTTATCTAAATATCGGAGTGTAAACATATAAATAGGCAACCTAAATTACAGTGCATTTGTTTTACCAATTAGAGCGCCACCTATGTGTCATTCTCAGTATTTGTCAAACTATCCTCGTAGTTTATCGACTGAGTCTTGAGTTGTATGTGCTTGCCTATTCAGGTAACAATTTTTTAATTTTTCGGAAATTTTGAGTTGGAAGTAGTAGTAGTGGTAAAGATTAGGTACGATTTCATTTAATTGAAGAAATTAGCAAATGACGTATTTCTAATAGGTACGGGTTTTATTTTAACTGTGATTTCATTTATTAATGAAACATGCACCTCATTATTAGTTTTAAGCTGTAGTAAAATCAAATATAATTTTCGATGTAGTTACTTAAAACATCTACGACATTTAAAAATTACTACAATCCAGCCACAATCATGCAATGACACGCAGTGCGCACATGTCTCTTAAAAAAGTAGAAGATCTAGTAAAATATGGAAAATATGAGGAAGTTCTATGCAGTGGTGTAGTACATTATGCATGTTGGTAATATTTTAATAACATCTATGAAAGCATAAACGATACTGTTCACAAAATCAATAACGCTGTGATGATACTGTAATGAATCATCATTAATAGTTTTATTACCGAACTTTGATATTCAAGTATAATGATTCTAATGATTCTTGGGTACCAAAGTAATGTAAGTTAATATTATTTATGCAAAATAAATTAGTTTGAGATATTTAATACAAGTTAACGGATATTTATTTTGTTAAAAGATTAAATTTTAATTTTCTTCATTACGAAAAAGTGGTAGTTTTCAGATTAGATGTTTGTCCCCACCTAAGATAGTAAGATGTTTTGGGGTGGGACAATTTCATTTACTTAATTATAAATACATTGTCATCATCATCAATGGATTTATTTTAGTTTACGAATGCTCTAGTACTATAGTAAGAGAGAGTAATTAGATCTTGGGCAATAATGTGTTCTAATGTATGTGCTGCAGACGACTTCGAGGCAAAACTCGCGAGTAAAAAAGATATAAACGATGTAGTTTCGGCAATAAATGTTTTTAAACAAGGTATTTATGACACTTTAAATAAACCATATAAACGTAAAGCTACAGTAACTGGACTGAAAAATTAGAAAAAAAACAAATTTTATATAATTTTCATTAGAAAGATCATCCAAATCATGATACCCACATTGAAAGATCAACTAGATGGAATGGTAGACTTTCAATTGAAAAACTGTAAAGTAAATTTATCAAAACACATTTGCAATGACTAAACAAATCTGTGTTCTGTTCTCATATGTTTTACTGCACAAATAATCTATCAGGATAATTATATCCTCTTCAAGTTGAACTACCATCTATCTAACTGTGTAATAAATTGGTGTGTATAAAATAACATTTTATTAAATTACTTGTACAAGGTTTACAAAAAATAATTAATCAGTCTTTAAAGAATTGTATGACAATTTACAACAAAATATAAATAATGTTTACAAAACAAAATAACAAATATAGAGGGCAGAACATTGAAGAAAGCAAAATTCCCAAATACGTAGCTACGTCACATTCAATCATTTTGGTACACTCAATATTTGTGTTTGTATGTTGTAGTTTAATTCTCCTATTGATAATAATGACTTATTTTCCTAAACAAATATATTATATGTAATCAAATTATAAACAATATTGTAGTAATTGCTTTTTACTTCTCCTTTAGATTAACTTTACAAATATTTCCCGATGAAAAGCTCGATTTTGAATTGGAACAAAATGCTGACGCAGAAGCGGATATTATGAGTCAGTCTATATATGGAAATTTGATTGGTCAAAATGTGAAACATCCAGGACCTTTTAGCGCTAAAAGAATTATACACGAAAGTGATATTCCACACGTGAAATCGCATCATGGTAAGTCTTTAAAGTATATGTACTTAATGTACTTAATCTAAAACATTGCATAAAAGAAAACGCTCATATGTGTTTCATTACGGACTATGTCAACAGCAATGTTGTTATCTTGACTATACTGTCGCTTGTTGAAAAATCACATTGATATTATAAATAAATTTATAAGTTAAATAAATATTCATTGAAGTTCAAGCGAAAATTTCTTTAAATAATACCATGAGCATTTTCTTTAAAACTAATAGCATTTTTAACATTTGGCGCAATTCATATTTTTCTAGGATTATATTATGCAAACGGACAAAGCATTATTTGATTCTAACACTACAACTTTGTGTATCAATTATTGTACTTTATATTTACCAGAAACACTATATAATTATTTGCAATATTATACGAGGGAGCGTTTTTATATTCGCGGAATGAGCGGGTTGTAGAGGGTTGAGTAGGCGCATTGGGGGCGTGGCCTGTGCAGCGACTCATGATTAGTATAAATACGAAGTTTCATTGTTATTAGACAGTTAGTCTTTGAGCTATCGTCAACCAAGTAACATAATCAGGAGTGAAAAGTGAAATATGGAAAAAATCGAATATCGTGCCGTTATAAAGTTCCTTACCAGGCAAGGAAAATCAGTCGCGACCATAATGAATGAGATGTCATTGGTTTACGGCGACTCTTGTCCAGGAAAAACCATGGTGTACAAGTGGCATAGTTTATTTAAACAAGGAAGGGAATCCCTTGAAGACGACCCGAGGCCGGGCAGGAGCATTGAGGTGACCACGCCAGCACTTATCCAAAAAGTTGAACAAATTGTACTCGAAGATGCTCGACTAAAGAAGAAACAACTCGCAGAAATGGTTGGAGTATCCGATACAACAATTTTTAAAATCCTACACGATCATCTCGGCATGTCTAAGGTCAGCGCAAGATGGGTGCCGAGAATGCTCACGCCGCCGCAAAAACAACAGCGCGTAGAGTGTTCGCGTGCATTTTTGGACCTATGTAATGAAGACAAGGATGGTGTATTGAGTGGAATTGTTACTGGAGACGAAACTTGGGTTCATCATTATGAACCTAAGTCCAAACAAGACTCCATGCAGTGGCATAAAAAGGGCACAGCACCTCCCAAGAAATTTAAAGTGTCACAATCAGCTGGGAAACTCACGGCAACGGTATTTTGGGACTCGGAAGGAATATTGTTGATTGATTATAAAGATAAAGGTGTTTCTATAACCGGTGAATATTACGCTTCAATATTAGAGCGACTAAAAGAAGCCATTAAAGAGAAAAGACGGGGAAAATTGACAAAAGGTGTTCTGCTTTTGCACGACAACGCGCCCGTCCACAAGAGCCGCGTTGCGTTAGCTGCCCTGCATAAGGTGGGCTTCGAAATTGTGAATCACCCACCCTACAGCCCAGACCTGGCCCCGAGTGATTATTACCTGTTTCCGAAAATGAAAAAAGAGCTGCGGGATAAAAAATTTACTGCCGATGATGAAGTCAAGGAGGCAGTTTCGGCGTATTTTGCAGATAAAGAGAAATCATTTTTTTATGAGGGTATAAATAAGTTAATTGAAAGATGTGAAAAATGTATCCGTCTTGCAGGTGAATATATTGAAAAAGAAAAATAATTTGGTTTTTTTATTTCCACCCCTTGTCCCCCATTCCGCGAATATAAAAACGCTCCCTCGTATGTCAGGTTGATGCATAAGTTCGTGGCGTTTTTGTTGAACTAAAAATGTATTAATTTTTTAATAATGATCGATTGGTTACAAACTATTATAATGGCCTGGATCGTCATGAATTAAAGCGTTCGACAAACTTCATTAAAGTGCGATGGTCTTCCTGAACATTGAGAATTGTTTGTGTCAAAATGGCCCTCTTTAAACCGAGGAAACTATTTTCATGCTGTACATTCTCCAATGACGTTTTCTCCATAAAGAGAAACGGTTTTAGTGGCTTCGGATACATTAACTCCTGTTGAACTCTAAGTGATATGTCGGAAATGTTCGTTTTTTTTCTACTAGACATTCCATTTTCTTTGGTAAATTGAAATAATCTCTCAAAAACTAGTAAAAATAAGAATATCGACTTGTTAAGTTTTGTTTAGAACTATAATGGTTAAAATAATTATACAAGAACATATTTTGTCAAAATAAAATTAAATAGCAGTAACAAGACGGTAAAAACATTCGAAACTTTTTTATTATGATTCGACGTTCAAGGCTACTTAGATTTCATTACGTTAACAGTTATATTTGGGGGTGTTTGAAAGAATATACTAATGGGTACTCATTTTGGTTATAAAATATTAGTGCAGTATTTCATGAAGTTCCGCAGCATGACATAGTATTAAGTAACTAAAACTCTGCGTTCGATTTAGCCTTAACGTTTTATTTCTGATGCTGTTAAGTTCATATTTTTATTTCTAACCCCCATTAAGGTCATGTTTTTATTTCTTACATTTGCGAAATTTACCAAAAGCTATGTAAACATGTCGGAAAATATGCACAATATTTCGATAAAACGTGTTAAAATGATGAACTGTACGGAAGTTTAAAATATTTTGCTCTGGTAAAAACCTTCCTATAGGTAAGATGTTTTTAAAAATAAGTTCCAATTAACATGTCAGAAACTCATTCAAAGTGAATAGTAATGAATAATATGTTTTAAAATTAACAATTTGATATTCACTTATCTTGTGCTATAAGAGCATACAATTTTTGGTTACTTATTTGTGATGAAAAATGGAATTTCTATTATACCGGTAACCGAGCGCATCGGCTTTACATATTTCAAAAATCCACTATACAGTCAAAAGATATTGGATGATGTGTGGTGGCATTGAAAATAATCGAGTTTAATTAACTATAATAAGCAGTTGGTTTTGTAGAATAATGCATAACCGCATCCCGCAAGACACACTCGGGAAACATTTTCTTATTAGTACGGAAAACTGCCTTGTGTCTACATATATGATTGTCACCTTTTCTTGGCGTAAGATAATCATATGGGCAATAGAGCAATAGAGAGTTTTATAATAAAGAAGTTGTTGATAAATTTTTTGCCTCTGAAAATTATAAAATGGTCTGTTTGGATGAATAAACTTATTTCTAAAAATTGCTGTCCTTTCTTAATTTTTAACATACAAACAGCACTTCACTGGCCACATGATATTTCTTCCTTTTAACATTGCAACTACTCTCACAATATTGTAGATATAGAAATCAGTAGAAGAAAATATGATTCTTAATATTTTACGTAAATACGCTTCCTATTTATCTACAAAATATTGTTACATTTTACAGACCGGGTTTTAATTTTTTTTAAATAGATGTTATTGTTTCAGATGATACTGAAGAGTTAATAATACCAGGTGATAAACAAGAAATAAATGATTTTATTGATTTAACAACACGGAACAGTCGCATTCGATTAGAAATTATTTTACCCATAGTTTCAATGCAATTAGTTAATAAACATATATATGAAGTACTGTATAATCGTATAAACAGTGACTTATTATTATGGGAACCAAGTGCACCAAAGCCTAAACCGCCAGGCTTTAATAAGATTTTAGGAGGTTAGTTAACATTGTTAATATTGTTAAGATATTTATGTTTTTTTAACACGGAGTAAACATCCTAATTAAATAAAGCTTATTCTACTTTATATATAATTGTAAATAACTGTTTTTTAAAGATTTTGTATGGATGTGAATATTGATAATTAAGATAATATAGTTCGTGAATAATTATGTTGAATAACGTGGTGGTTATGTGTTTAATTCTTTATATTGTCATATATAGTCCTTAAGTATTCTTCTTTTTTACATTCCTAATAATGGGTGACCAGCTGGCAATGATAATTTTTACAATTGTAATGTTCCAGCAGCTGTCAAAGTTACTAATGACATCCAGTTGTCAAAATATTCAGTAAGGTTTGCCATTTCATCATGCATCCTTTCACGCTTCCCGAACGTGTGGAAATTAAAAAATTTTATCGAAATTCCGGCTCGGTTATAAATACACAACGCGAATTTTGTCGTGAGGTCGGTCGTCATCATGGCTTCAGTAAACAGGCAATTTGTCGCATCGTGGAAAAGTTTGAGCGTGAGTACACTCTTTTGAACCTTAAGCCACCAACCAGACAGAGATTGGTGCGAAGTGAAGAAAGCATAGCCGCCGTAACGGGCAGTATCGAAAGAGACCCAGAAATGTCGATTCGGCGCTGGTCAGCTGAATTGGGCATCACCAGAGAGTCAACCCGGTTTATTTTGCGGTCGGATTTGGGCCTACATCCGTATAAGATTTTACTAATGCAAGAATTGTAGCCGGAAGACCACAGACAACGCCGTGAGTTTGCTAATTCGGTACTGAAAATGTTGGCCGGAGATCCGGATTTTGGCCAAAAAATCATCTTCTCGGACCATTTTTGGCTCAGCGCCTATGTCAACAAGCAAAATTACTGTTATTGTAGAGACCGCAATCCACAAGTGTTCGATCAAGCATCAATGCATCCACAAAGATTGCCTGTTTGGTGCGATTTATAGCATGGCGGCATCTTCGGATCTTATTTCTTTCGAAATGAGGAAGGAGACACCGTTACCGTCAATGGTCTTCGGTATACAGCGATGTTAACCGACTTTCTGTGGCCAGAGCTCGACAACGATATTAACCGACTTTCTGTGGATATATTCGAGCCGTGGTTCCAACAAGACGGTGTTACATGCCATAAAGCGACGCAACGCTAGAAGTTGTGACAGAAATTTGGCGAGTGGGTCATCTCACGGCGAACGTTCATCACTTGGCCGCCGCGATCATACGACCCTCGACATTTTGCTCTTGGGCTACGTCAAATTCTTAGTCTACGTCAAATTCTTAGTCTACGTTAACAAGTCAACCACTTTGGACGAGCTGCCATTTGCCATTTGAATGATGTGCTATTCCATTCATAATAGGATGAATGATATGATATCTCACACCGTTGTTGTTTCATTTAAATTTGTCTTCCTTCTCCTTCTTCGACTCATTGATACATACTTAGATGTATTACATTGTGTTAGATTAACTTACTATATTTGTCTCTGCTTTACTAATAAAATATTAAATGATCTTTGTGTAAATATATCTTCAGTTATTAATAAATGTCCTAATTTTTTTTGCCCTTTTTATACTGCATATTAAAGACTCTAGTGAAATTTTTAAATTTTGTAATTATTTTTTCAAATAAGTATAATATTCTAATATTACTTTAGTTAAGTCCTTGAATTATAAATTACATTTTAGTTTATTTCTAGTACTCCTGTAAATTATATGTACTTGTTTCATTCACAGTCCGCCTTGGATTAGTTTCTGTGCATATATTTAAAAAAAAAAGCTTTCCTAATTTTATTATGTTTGTCAGGAATATACAAATTTACTCCATATCTTTATTACTTTCAGGTTTTTCCCATCTAGGTACAGAACACGAAACGTTTGCTATGTGCAAAAGTGGTATATATTGTGGTAAATATTCCCGAAAGTTAAATGTATGTAGGTGATTATTTATATGTAATATGTGCTATAGATACCGATTCGGAATCAGAAGATGACCCAGAACAATATTATTCAGTTTATGAAACAAAAATGAAACGTTCTTTAAAACAACGTCCCACAGTTCATGTTGACACCAAGAGTCAGTCTGACTTTATATTAAATTTGCAAGTTTCATTAGGGATTATTAGTATGAATACTCCTGCTAGAGATGTAGCTACTAATGTTATTCCAAATCAACAGGGCGAATTTGTTTTTTGCATAGAGGATGCTGTAATTTTTACTGTTAATGGT
Source organism: Dermolepida albohirtum (assembly GCA_031893035.1). NCBI lineage: Eukaryota > Metazoa > Arthropoda > Insecta > Coleoptera > Scarabaeidae > Dermolepida > Dermolepida albohirtum. Next base: position 217,700 of record JAVIWB010001672.1, read on the forward strand.
TACCACGGCGATCCAAACCTAGGTTATGTATGCGCACAAGTTAAAAGTGCGCAGTTGCACCACTGTGGTAAGTTATTCTGTGATTTAAAAAAGTAAAACGGTGATTTGTAATACAAAGGCATTATATCTTGATGATGATCTTTATGTCTTGATGACTAGAACATTTTAATATCTTGTATTAAGGCGTATTTGCGATTTCTTACTGGCACGTTAAAGTTATTGTACTTTGATGTATAGTTTATATGTTAGTAAACACAAAAAAGTTGAAATTGCATAACTTTTAAATTTGTAAAATTAAGGCAAAATTCCAAAAATACTATACATTTTTGTGCTACGAATCTCAATCTCTAGAACTTCCCCATACAATATTATTATAGAACATAATGAAATAAGCTAAAGAGATGTTTCCAGTTCAATTTAGATTTAATTATTTCATTATATAACAAGTAGTATATAGGTATGGCCCCCTATTAAATGTGTATACTATATGTCAGATTAATTTTACATCTAAAGTAAATAATTTAAAACTTGTAACATGCACTGTTTTAAATCCTCAGGATTATCCACTATGTATCGCAATAGCATCATCTGTAAATAAGACTGATGATGCTTCTATGGAGGGGATCATTAATAGCTAGAATAAATAAGATCGGCTTCAATACATATTAATTTAACAATGCTGAAAATAGATGACACTTAAATTTTTTTTATATATATTATTTATGTAAATTCTGTTATTTATATTAATTCGCGTATAAATTTAGATATGCTCTCGACACCAAGTCAGAATCCTCCTCTATTAGAAGTAGGAACTGCCATATCGAAGCATTTGCACGCTACAATTGTTAAATCTGAACCAGGAGTTATCCGAAGATGCCATGAACGCAGTAGTAATAGAGATATGGTAACAGTTGCCATCAAAATTCAAGCTAATCACGAAACTCATCATGTTAAGGTAAATTAATTATTTGGTACAAAATAACATCTTGAAATATTCATGATTAATATGTGGAATTCATTACTGTAGTATTGAATTTTGTTTTTGTCACTAATAGTTCCAGTGTTTAACAATTCAATTTTGAAAGGTGGACAGTTAGTAAGGTGAAGTCTCTCTTGGTTTTGCATATATCTATTAATAATAAGTCTTTAAACTTATTTTGTTTTTATTGTATTTTAGACTGTTAGAGTAGCTCTAGGACTGAATAAAGCAACATTAAAACACCGTATGTGCCTTGGGCCAAACACTTGGATCGCACAATTAATAGATTTCTTCAATGTCGTGGATTACGCTATACCAGGATACAATGCAAAAGACGTTTTAACTGAATTACACTTGCATTTGTGGGATTGTGCTATCGACTATAGGTACTAACAAATCTGAAATGTTGTTCACTTTTGATATTACATTAAATACTTTCTATTGCATTAATGTAAACAAATATATATATATATATATATATATATATATATATATATATATATATATATATATATATATATATATATATATATATGTAAATTATTTATTTAAGTTATTTCAACAGAAACTATTTAATGTACAATCAAAAGATTTGTTACTACAATATCGGACTTTTTTTCAGTAAATAGTGTATATATTTTTTGCTTTTTTTTAATCTAATTTTTTTGTAGGCCTTTATATTTGCCATTGCGAGCAGTAGTTACAGTTGGAAATTTTAGCATGTCTTCCCACTTATCGGCTCAAGCAAATACTTCAACATTGCGTTTTATTGCCGAAGAATGTGACTTACTTTTAAGTGAAAAGGCTCCACCACATAATGGGGTACCTTCGACTGCGCCTGCTGATCTCGGACGAGATTACGTAAACGTGATTCAATTGGGACTCTTTGAGTTGAGTCTGAAAACAAATAATAAGGTAGATATATTAATTAATTTTTATTAAGAGTATTATTAAAAAAAACAATTTAATGTCTATCGAACCTAATAAATTAGGTGTTGTGGAACTGACATCTACAAAATTGTTCCGACGTTTTCGAATTTCTAAATAGGATATTCGTGTATTGTATTGTCTGTTATTTGTTCTGAGACCTTACAATATGTTAAATATTGATAATTTTCTTTTGTGTGTACTGTAGGTCCCGGGAACGTTTTCAGTTATAAATTATAGAGATATATTATCGTTTAAATAGCTTGAAATTATTGGAAATTTAAATAGAGAATGCTGTTTGAAAATTTGTATATATTATAATCACAATGTGTAAAAAATTAAATTTTTACGGTTTTTGTTAATGCAGAGATGTTTAACGTATTGAAAATTTCTTTCTTCCCAATTTTTCCTAAAATTAAGATTTTTAAATATACTATACATATATATTGGAATTACCATAGGAGCTTTATTCTATGTTGTTATTCCGCATAGTTTCTTATACACTCAGTTAAAAATATAAAAAATATGAGCAAAGGAACTAGTTTGATACTATGTTGAATAGTAAAGTGATGGAAAATTATTACTCCAAATTCTTTTCGGGTAAGAGATTCTAAACGTTCAAATTGAATTTATATAAATATCATAATGTCGCGAGTTCAAACTTAAAAATACTCTAAAGCGGTTTACATTTTATGAATGATACTCCAAGTATCTGGAGTATAATTCAGGTAAACTATCAGTTTTCACATTAAATAATGTAGTCTAATGAGACTCGATTTCTAAAATATAAAGTATTTAATACAGAACAAATTACGATTTTAATCCACAGATAATCCTTACTTAGTCAGATCAGCCAGGCATCAAGTTTATTTAATTCACTCTTTGGTATGACATTATATTAGAGTGGCAAATAAACTTGTTGCCTCGTTATTGTTAATTTCATCTTGATGTCTCTTCAGTAAATTATTCCATAGAATAGTTACTTCCCCTCACTTTGAAAAAAGGTGAATAATCAATCGATGACTAATAATGCAGCCATCAAAATTTACTAATTTTTTATATGGGCTTCAAGGTGAATTTTCATCATCGTGAAGCAATGGAAGAGTTTCAGGAAAGTGATATTAAAGAATATCGTTCAATTCCATACTGTATGTTAAAAACACTATAATTATTCATTTGAAAACTTCAACCAGAGTTTAGGAAATAAATGCATATATTTAGTTCATTTTTATTTTTCTTCTTTATTTTATTTTTACTCGCTTATGGTGTATGGTACATTTACACAGAAATACAAATGACGTGCTAAATAAAAACAATGCCGGCTAAACGTAAAATTAAAATCCGTTCAGCCTACTACTTAACATAATATTGCAAAAAGTTCTTTTGCTAGTTTTCTATATTGGAAATTTAGAATTCTAGTAAGTTCTATATTGTTAAACATAGAAGAGAATAGCCATTTTTTCATTATTATCTCATTCTGTTATCTTACGCGGTTCTTTAAAAAAACAAAATTATATAGGGTAAAGAAAAGCACATGTTCTTTAAATATGTTGAATCCAATAGTAAAAAATCTAAGAAGAGATTGTATATTTTTCTCAACTTCTAACGTTTCTCTAGTATTCCTAGCTATGGAGGTGCAATGTGAGCCTGAATAGCAGGCAAGGGTATAGATGCAGATTTTAAATTGAAATTTAAATCTCATCGGGTCTTTAATATGTTGTTACACAGTTAAATTAGCTTATTTCTTTCAAATTTTTTCATTATTTTTGTCAACCGTCACGCCTCTTCGGAGAATTTGGGGGAGTTCCATTTACAAAAGAACGTAAAGGCGTCCCAGTATTAAGTTTCCTAGAAGGCTTTAGATATTACTGAAGCTAAAATTCAAAATACGTCCAAGTCACGCAACAACCGATTTTTGGTAAAAGGAGGAAACAAACACCAAAATTTAAAATGCCAAAGTAAAAAATAACAATAACAAAAAACAATTTTATTAAGAAAGTTAAGAGAAATTACATAAATTCCGATTGGGTGAATTTTTTTTGTGAATGCAATAAATATACTTACAAAATAACTGTCATAACCTTTCTGGTCCAGCGTACGGTCTTTACCTTTTTCGGAGCACTTGTGACAGCCTCAGTTCGTTGTTTAATTTCGAATGTACAATGGAGTACCCAGGTTTCATAAATCGTTATTATTCGGCGCCAAAATCCTTTCCAATCATATCTCAATTTCGCTAAATTGAGTGGTGAAATGCGTTCCACAGTCAACAAATGTGACACATGACTTTTTCATTATCAACTATGCAAAATCGATAGCACTGATTGATCCATGTGAAATGTGTAAAATCTCTGCTACTTCTCATAATTTTATTCAACGATTATCTAGCAGCATCTGGCACCCATTTCTTTGAATATATTATTATGGCCACCGTCTAGGCTCTGATGCCCATCGTTTTATAGTTACAATCTATGAAATCGTATTTTTTCCATGATTCAAAACAAATTAAAAATGATTTAATATTTATTCATATAGCAAGCGCCTTTACTATCGGAATGAACTCAAATTTTATCATTTATGCTTTGAAGAATTGATAAGCTGAAAAAAAGGTAAGATTTTTATTAGCGCTTCCCTCTTTCGCCAGGCTGCTATTACTGATGCGCTTGCGTAATAAACATTGTAATAAGTAGAGACATTATCCTTCCTCACAGAGTCGCTGATTATGTGTATACTGGTGCACTGTCAGCTAAACTGACCTATTCTTCCTATAAAATACATGCGAGACATTAATTAGATTTTTTTCTCTTCCAAATATTCAATTGTTTAACGTGTTGTGTTAGCTGACATTGTCATGATACAGAATGATGAGACGTTTTTGGTTATTTTTTCTGATTTTGTTGAGGAATTCTGTCAAACAAATTGTCTACCATTCAGTGTTAAGTGTTCTTCGTTCCTCTAAAGGAATGGTTGGGACATGTCCAGGACAACCGAAGTTTTTTGAGCATTTCCTAACACCAAATAACACGAGCCATTTTTTGAAACTCAAGCTTCGGTCAATTTATGTGAAATCTATTGAATAGATCTTTTTTACAGTTAAATCATTTTGCGAAATCGAATGTATTGCAGTTTTCGATATGCCTAAGGATGCCTCTATCTCTTCGACCTTCTTGATATATATACATACATACATACATATATACAATCCATTTTGGTCGAGTTTCACGCAATTCATTACTACACACGACCACGATGAAATTCTGCAAACCAAATATTAACACTTTTCTGATGGTGCTTAATTACCAAAAGTTAGACGAAGCGATTCTATGCATTCTTGTTGAGTTAGCCTTTATTAAAATCGTAAAAAATCATCCACTTTCACATTCTTTCACAAAATTGCTTTTTTTAATCGTTCTCAATAGACAAACTACTTGGTCAATTTTGAAACTGCCACTCTTTTTAAATAACAAATGTCTTTCTTTACGAAAATAGTAATGACACATCTTAATAATGCCAACTAATGGTCATTTATAAAAATATAAAAGGCGCTCCCCGTAATAAGAAATATTCAAAGTTGTTCTTTTGACAATATTTCAGAAAACTGGAATTAATCCACACGTAGATTTGAGGGCATCCATTAATGTACTTCATATTAGAACATGCGCGGATAGCGGAAGAGCATTGATGCAGCTGATAACATATTTTGCTAGTGATGGTGATTTACAGAATTCATCTTCAACACCAAGTAGTTCTTATTCCAGTCCACGCCATCAAGTGGATCAGGAATTGGTAACTGTGGAACCACAGAACATAAGTAAATTATCTAGAAGTCAGCATCAGCAAGTGAATGAATTAATAGGAGAAGCTATGAAAGAAAGTATTGTTGTAAAGGGTAAGTTCAAGTTTTTATGTAATTTATTATAATGCGACTTATGATTGTAAAGTTAGGTTTGGATGTTTTGTTGAATATTAAAAGGCTTAAAAAAAAACTTTTTATAATTTCATGTTTTAATTTAAAAACTACATTGCTACAAGCTAAATAAAACTAAAATATAAAATGTATGTAAAGTATGTTGCTGTACTCAAGGTAGTGTCTAATCTTACATCTTGAATTTATAACATTTTTTCGATTACATAGTAGTTTAAAATATTTAATAGTTATGCTTATTGCAATAAGTGATTATCCTAAAATAATTTGTTCAAAAAATGTTGAAAACATTGGTTTTTCAAGATGTGAAATTTCTTCACATGATTTTATTATATGCATTTCAAATATCTGAATGAATTATTTAGGATAAAAGTAGTTTGTTTTTTATTATAAAAGTAGTGTAAAGTTATTCTGTAAATTTTCATGATCCGGATTATACGAACAATGAAAACTTAAAATGTAATAAGGCTCAAGTGGCAAAAGCCGGAAAATATTATATTAGTTATGTAAAATAAAGTAAAATAGGAAATGCGGATATTACATTATTGAAGTATAAAATTGTATTTTAGAGTTTTTGTATAAAAATGTCCGGACGAAAATATTTAAGTGGCAATCAAAAGCGAAAAATAAAAAAACATAAGATCATGGAACTATCAAAATACCCTAAATTAACGAGTTTTTTCCAACCTAAAGCTGTCGAAGTCGGTGAATCATCTAAGGATATGACGGGTTGGAGGTAAATGTAACCGATAATGTAGAGCGTACTGAAGATAGCGAAGATGCCGCATTTCGACCCGACAGTCTTGTCCAGAACAGAGATAAGAATTGCATGCAAAAAGAGAGAACAATTGTCTGAAATTACGGATATTATTGATTTAAGAGAAAACTATAGCGATATAGGATTTTGGCCAAAGATAATTACTCCTGAATTAATCGATTTTTGCCTAAACCAGCCATTCACGTTTTTTCAAAATAGAATGAAACAGATTCAAATCCAGAATCTAAACAGACATCTAAAAATCAAAGCAGATTTTTTTGTAACGAATTTTTTAATAAATGTATGAAGAACGGACAACCCTTATTATTCTTTATGCAAGGGAGCAGCATTTTGTTTACCATGCAAAATATTTCCCCGTTCCGAAAACACTGCAGGTGTCTCTTTGGCCTCTGACGGTTGTAAGGATTGGAGAAATTTAAGAAAAATTCTTGCGTGTCATAAAGAATCTGATAACCATAAGAAAGCCACGATGATCTACCTCACGCGAAAATCAAAAAAGGGTACACTAGATATAGAATTAAAAGAACAGGCAAATAAAATTGAAAAATATTACTACAATGTTTTAGAAGGGGTAGTAGCGGTAATAAAACTTTTATCTGAGAGAAGTTTGACAATACGAGGTCATGACGAAAAGTGGGAGCTCTCCATATGATGGAAATTTTATGGGTCCTATTGAACTTATTTAAGAATTCGATCCTTTCTTAAAAGAATACCTCATAAAATGTCAAATTGGTGCGATTTAAGCTACTACTTACTTATCCAAAACATGGGGAAAATGTTTTAAAATGTATTATTGAGCAAATTAACGGCGACGATACAAAATATTATACCCTTATTATAGACTCTACGCCAGATATTGCCCATATGGATCAGCTAGTAATAATATTAAGATACTGTTATAACGGAAAAATAATCGAACGATTTACGACCTTTCTACAGATCGAAAATCACACAAGCGAGACACTATGTACAAAAGTATCTCAGTTTTTAAACGATGTAGGTCTTCCTATTGAAAACATCCGTGATCAGTCATACAATAACGCGTCTAATATGAGTGGAAAATACACAGGCTTACATGCACGAATAAAAAGAATTAATGCACTTGCAGATTTTGCACCTTGTGCGGCGCATTTCTTAAATTTAGTTGGAAGTGGAAGTAGTATCCGTTGTAATGGAAATAACTGAATATTTTGTAACTATTCAACAGCTTTACACCTTTTTCTCTGCATCCCCATATCGTTGGAAAATATTGACTGAAAGATCATCACTGATATTTTCACTAAAAAATTTAAGCACCAATACATGGTCTTCTCATTATGAGTCAGTTCATGCGATTAAAGTCAGCTATCAAAAAATTCTTGATGCTCTTAAGTATATATTTGATGAAAGCTCTGAAAAACCAGAATGTAAATTAGAGGCAAAAAATTTGTATAAGAGACTAACGCAGCGGGAGACCGCAACTTTTATCTATAATATGGAAAATTATCTTAGAGCGACTTAATAAAATTAATAAAATATTACAAACTCCAGGTTTAGATATATGCGAAGGATACAGTTTACTCCATTGACTAGAATTATTTACTTCTAAATCTTTACGAGAGAATTCCACACAAAATGTAAAGGATTTTGAAATTAAAGTAGCTCAAATGAGTACAGAAATGAAAAAAGGTTTTAGTGATGCCCATAAAAGAATAAGAACAAAAATATATTTAGGTGGAGAAAAAGGAAGAGATATATTTACTGGAAGGGATAAATTTTGTGTAAAGGTATATAGTGTTTTATTAGATAAATTGGGAGGTACTGTGTATAAAGAACTTGGAGATAAATTCAAATTTTTAATAAATTTGGGTGGAAAAGACTCAATTTTTAAATCTGAGTCATTAACGTCGGTTATGTCGTTGTATAAAAATGACGTTGGCAAGGAACTACGCAGTGAATGTACTCAATTCAAACATTATTTAGACATAGTATATTTTGAAAAAACAATTCTATTACAGCATCTGAAATGTTGAAACTAATTTTTCAAAACAATCTTATTGACACGTTTCCAAATCTTTATACCATTCTTAAAATTTATTTAACAATACCCGTAACGAGTTGTGAAGCAGAGCGATCTTTTTCAAAATTGGCCTATGTAAAAAATAAAATACTGGTCAACAACGTCTGATGAAAGGCTAAATAATGATAAAGTAATCCGGGAATATGTGTCAGTAAAGTGTAGAAGAAAAAAATTCTTTTAAATTTGTATCATGTTTACCTGTAATTAATAAAGTTTAATTTGTTTTTTCTGTTTTAATAGAATTTTACTTTTACATCCGCCGTTTTATTTGTTCTTTTATTTATAGTAATGTTCAAAATGTTAGGCTGTGATAGAAATTTAGAATATTTAGACAGCTTCTCATGCTGGTGGGGGCCTCAGAAATTCAGTTAGCCTAGGGCTCCAAAAACCATGATTCGCCCCTGTGCAAGAAACAGTACAAACGAACCTCTAATTCCTCATAGAATACTAAAAATACCTTGGGTTAAAGTTGAACTTGATTTATTTAAAATATATAAAATTATATTTAAAATATATAGAAGTAATATCATTGAACAATGATTTATCTGCAGATAATATAATCAAAAATGTTAAGCTAATATTTGCAAGACTTGGGATACCTTAAATTGTAGTATCGAATGGTAGTCCTCATTTAACTAGTAAACAATTTCAAGAAATTAAGATAAGAACTTTCAGCATTACAGAACTTCACTATATCACCAATAGTCAAATGGACAAGCGGAAACGTCGATATAAATAATAAAAAATATATTAAAGAAAACGATAGATGAAAAGGGTGATATCTATTTAGGACTTTTAGCGTATAAGAATACATCACGCTATCACGACTATTAATGAGATACTTAAGAGATCGCGTTCCAACACAAGCAAAAACTGGAACCAAGAACAATTAAGAAGAAAATATTTCACAACAGATTGAAAATCAGCAAAAAAAATCTATAATCTGCTATGACAAAAGAGGAAGCAGAAAAAGAAATGAATTTAAACCAAATGAAGAAATAAGATATCAAAATCCAATTATCGAGTGATGGACATTTACGAGAATAGTAAAAGAAATATCGAATACCACTTATGAAATTGAGAAGCCCGTTGGAAGAAAACTAAATAGGAACAGACAAGTCCTAAAGTCTCTCAATCATCTTCTATTTTCACAGTTTGCTGGAGAAAAATTAGTATTTGCATCTACTAATGTTAACAACCACATATGTATTTTTCCTTTTCGCTATCTAGATATTTAGTAAATATTTTCACTAGTTCATGAATATTAAATACTCATGAAAATATATATATAAACCGTAGACAATCATTTTCATGTGATCTTCATAATGTCTGTTGTATTTTTTATGTATAAATAAATGAAAATGCGAAAAATTGTTGAATAATTTGTAAGTTGACGTAGACCATTATGATAAAAACTCAATATTTATAGCATGTTTGTTTTAGGTTAGTGTTAGATGCAAATATTAATTGTGTACAATTACCATTTTCAGATAATACAGTGGAACTTGCTAATGTCGGAACGGAATTATTTTTTTTTCCGGGCGAGAGTAACTTGTGTTCAGAAAATGACAAACCTTTGCCGCAAGTCACAACTGAACTTGGAGATATTGCATACACATCTAATAAAAGTAGTGATACTGATGATGAGTTCTGTTTCGTGGATCTTAGTATTTTGGTGAAATTGAGATTCCATTTTCGTGAAATTAACATTTTTTATTTGTTTTCTTTTTAGCCAAAAAATGGGCTCCCAGAAATCAAATGGATAAATGAGATGCCTTTGCATATAATAGATAATCATTTTGCTATACCTATCGGCAAAACTGATATATTGAAGTCACCTCCACACTTTCCTATTCCAGTATATAGATACACCTTGAGAGAAATGACTGTAGTGTGGCATATGTATGGGGGTAATGATTTTAAGAAAAATGAAAAGGATACCAACAAAAAGGTCGTCCATTTCTCTGACACTACTATGTCGACAAATGTGGGTTTCGTTAATTCGAAAGTTGGAGAAGTTATAATTGGTAATATGAAAACTAAAAAGAAAGTTCCTGTTAACTGGCAACTAAAAGGTGGTGTCAATAGGAACCATAGCGTGCTAATGCAATTACAATTGAACAAAGTAAATACATAAGCCAACTAGACCAATAGTAGTTTGTGCGACAAGTGCGCAAAGCAATACCTTTTCCATTAGTGCGGAAGTTTGCAAATTAAATTATTGGGAAAAGTGCTTTGCCCACATGTTCCACACTATATTTTTTTACGATTATAACACTTTTAATCATAAAATATAGATATGTATATTTTATTTGTTTGAATAATGTTACACGTAATTTATTATGAACTGCGAATTTGTAAAATGCAAAACATGTCGAAGCACACAGGAGTTTTACATTTGTCATATTTCTATTAATGATGGATAAGAATTTAATATTACAGAGGGTTGTATTGACAAATTTATTTCTAAAAAGATGGAAGTTGCTAATAAAATTGTGCTGTTAGTTTGGACTTAGCTTATCTATTATATCCTTCAATAATTATTAATAAATATCGAACAAACGTCAAGGTCTTCATTGACAGGCATTTCTATAACCAGATATTTATTCAAAAAACAAAAGTACTCCAATTTTGCAATAAATTAATACTTTAATGATTTAAATTGTATATGAAATTATATTTAAAATAATAAACAAGTATCTGTTGACTGAAAGCATGACTACGACAGTCGTTTTGTTTATGGTTGAGGCTCGCCAGACAGCCTTAGCTTTCGTTCAACAGACATCACGGACATATAGGTGTGCGACTGCAATGTCTATTGAACGAAAGCTAAGGCTGTCTGACGAGTCTTAAATATAGACGAAACAGCTGTCGTAGTCATGTTCTCGGTTAATAGACACTTATTTGCACTTGAATAGCTTTCCAAATAAACCAATCTAACGCACAAGTCAGATTGTGCGGTTATTATAAATAGTACTTTGTCATAACTGCAGTGTTAGACAAAAGTGCTTTAACGTGTCAAACAGAGTTGGATATCTAATCTTCTCAATAATTTACTTAAAATAATGTTTCATTGCCCTATATCTATTCAAACTTAATGTCTATTTTGCAAACAGTAATTGATGTGGAAAAGTCAGTTTTGAATAGTAAACGCAGATAAATGTAAGTCAATGTAGTCTAGTAGTCAAACATTAATTTTTTCAAAATTTATTTGCTTTCGTAGTTTTTCCAAAACTAATAATATACTATTCCCTGTGACGAATGAGTCCCTCTATGTGTTATGTATTATTTTAGTTTGCATATCTTTTCTTGGTTTTTTTGGAATCTAAATTTAGTAGTTAAGGTTTTAATGAATATTAACATAATGTAACTTATTCCAGGTAAGGTTTCAACATGAGGTATATCCAGATAATACTTCTCAGGCATCTAGACAAGTACTGTTAGTTTCAGAATTAGAAGTCAGAGACAGACTTGAGTCTAGTCAAATGAACAAATTTCTTTATCAATATGTTAGTGAAAATAGGCCAAAACAGTCTAATGCACATATGGTAAGCATTTTATGTTAATATCTATTTTTATAAATATTTCTTTTGTTTCTAATACAAATGCTCGCTCTCTAATTAATTTCTGCGTAGTTTGTTCCCAAAAGTATAAATAAGGGACTAATTAGTTTTTCTCTTCATAATTTCAAGTATTATTCCTTTAGACGTAATATTTTTGAGTATTTTCCTTTTGTAGTAACTTTATGTATTGTCTAGTATATATCAGGTTGTTACATATGAAATGTCCGATTTTTTAAGGAATAAAAAAAAGTCTAAATTTAAAAAAATATAAATATTTATTCTGCAAAATGTCTCCATTTACTTCAATAGTTTGTTGCCAACGGCCTGGAAGCTTAAAAATTCCCTTTGAAAAGAAATCTAGGTTTTGACGGCTTACATATTGCTCAAACACTGCTATTACAGACTCCCGGTCAGGGAAGTCCCTATTTTTTAAGTGATTGTCTAAACTTCGGAAAAAATGAAAATCAGTTAGCGAAAGGTCAGGTGAATAAGGTGGGTGAGGGAGAATTTCGTAACCAAATTCCGAAAGTTTTTGGATTATCTGTCGTGCAACATGAGGTCTTGCATTATCATGAAGAAGTATGGATCCATGTCTATTGACTAGTGAGGGCTGCAAGCGGCTCAATTTTCCATGCATAGTTTCCAGTTCGGCACAATAGGACGCTGCCGTGATGGTTTCACTAGGTTGCAAAAATGAATAGTGAATAATACCCTTACTGGTCCATCATACAGTCACCATAATCTTTCGCGGGTGAAGTGATGCTCGTGCATGCTGTCTTGGTGCTTCATTGTCCTGACCGTCTCCGATTATCATAAAGTATCCACTTTTTGTCACACGTTACCGATGAAGAAACGATTCAACTTTCTGTCGATTAGCCAAAGAGGTAGCCACCTCTAATCGACGGAGCTTATTGGCTTCCGTTAATTGGTGCGGCACCCATCGATCGAGTTTCTTCACTTTGCCAATCGAAGAAAGGTGACGACTAATGGTGGCAATGGACACTTGAAATGTTTCTGCAAGGCTACGCACTGTTGTCGACGGATTACTTTCAACTTCTACACGCAGCTCGTCGTTATTAACGGTGCTACGCGCATATCCGCGAGGCTCATTTTCCAAATCAAAATTTCCCTCGCTGAATTTTTTAAACCATCGCCGTAATGTGCGTTCATTACACGTGGTTTCACCGAACGTCTGATTAATTTCTCGCGTTGCTGCAGCTGCATTTAATCCCTTTTTAAATTGAAAGAGGTAAATTGCCCGAATATCCCTTGCCGACAGCATTTCCATAGGCGAGTCAAGGACAGGTGTATTAATCTTTCCAAGAAATGGAACAGGTACACACTTCAAAATAAATACCCTTTTCTACAAATACAATAATAATTTTCACCAAAAACATACACGTCTTCACACAGGTGCGATTCAGTTCAGACTGAAGGAAAAAACGGACATTACATTTGTAACAACCTGATATTTTACAGCATTTCTGTTTCATTGAAAATAAATTAATAAACTATAAAATTTTAACTATAAAATTTTACATCGTGGCTACAATTTTTTAATGTAATGGAAAGTTATTTGTGAGATAGGAGATAATTTTTCATTTCGAACTTAGGTAATATTACAGTTATATTATCATATTACATATTAATATTTGTACAAATACTTTGTTACACATATTTGTACAATTATTACTCTATTTATTTATCCATTTCCTTTTTTTTTAATATATTAGCTTTTCAAGAATACCTAACAAACAATTTAATTTCGGTTTCAACTTTTCTGCTTCTTCAGTATTTTCTTTCTTCAAATAAATATTGTATCCATTAATTTTTCACATTTGCTTTGTGATAATTATCTTATATGGCACTAAAATAATAGCATTTTATCTGTTGATACTGGTGGCAATATTCATGCATACTTCAGATAAATTTTGATTTTCATAATTTCATTTTTATATAATTTACTGTAATTAGAACACTATTTAAATAAAAGTTAATTTTAAAATTATTTTATAGCTGTCTTGAAAAATAATGATTCATCGCATTTGAAAAGCATTAATTTATCATAAAATCGACAATTGTTCCATAAAATTTCATAAACATGTTTGCTGCATACTTATTTTTAATATATTATGAATACTCGGAGCAACAGTAGTTTTTTTCCTAGTATGCTCTCTGTAATAATAATCACAGTTAGCAGTATTACATTCTTTTCACGGTGGTGGGGTTGATATTTTATATTTAACTCCCTCTTAGGAGCTCACAGCTGGTCTGTGAGTACGTGAATTACCGCTCCCGAGGAATTCAAACTTGTAGAAGTACATTAGTTAACGTTCCCTTGGAGCCATCAGGTATAACACCTTATATTTAGTTTTAACTCGGTCAAGCGGGGCTCTGATAGGGTGGAGTGTTATTTCTCTTGCTGCTCGTGGAAACAGTACAATAAATGTGTAGAGCAAAACCGACAAATAAAAAGTAGAAAAGAGTGAAAGATGTGTGTGAAAGTGTGAAAGATTTTAAAGCTGCAAGACAAGAACTATATATGGGAAAAAGAAACTAAGAAGGCGGATGAACCATCCACAGATATACATACATAACGCTGTGAGGGTCAACACAGTAGAGGAAATGGATCACCAATCATCTATGTGATCTCAATTATATAGAGGCTAAAAGGGTCGTAATCAAAGGAACATCATGACCACAATAGATTTGAAAAAGTCAGTGGACCAGACTTTATGGCCGCATATAATTTAGTCTGTAATAATAATATTCAACTTTTCAAAACACTTAAGCAGCAAATATTTTTGAGCTTTCACATTATATTTTTTATGAAGTGTTTTAAATTGTCTTTAAGTTTATTCATCTTTAAGGTACCAGTGATCAGTGTTCGGAAGCATATAACGCAGTCATTTTTCTTCATCATTTACTTTACATCAGTTTTTATAAAATCTGAATTTCATTTATTTCATTCTTCGAACCCGTTGGTGACTCTATACCCGCTTATGTTCCATTTCATAGAAGTGTAAAGGTTACATATACTTTATTGAATAAAAAAAAGAATACGTAATTCTTATACTTTAAAAAAAATATGTAATTTCCGGAAGCAATGGAGGAACTCCGGTGGCAGATTTTATCTTGTATTAGTGTCGATAATTGAAAAATTAGAATATATTTGATACAAAAGCAATGCCAATAATAGGATTTACATATGTGAAGCTCACAATAATTATTCTCGTTTATCAATAATTTTTTATTATTTTATTACATCATATCCAGTGTTTTAAATTGCATAATTATATTGTTCGTATTTTTCTATTTGTGTACGAAACCTTACTTATACCGTTAAAATTTAAAGCAATGAAATTTAACAAATTTGAGAAAGTCGATAGTACTTCGAAAGGCTTTATTAATTGCGCAAACGTATTCTTCTGTAAAAATTAAAATTATCGATAAGCGATTGATGTTTAACGCATTTTACGCGACGCGTGGTATATCCTCGAATTTTAAATGTGCGTATAAACGTATTTGTTTGTTTGTAGTAAAAAATGCTAATGTCAATATCCACATTAAGATAGTTTAAAAACGTATTTTGTTTTGTTAATCATATTTTCACAATTGTGTTATTCACATTCTAGATTGTAGTCAAGGCTGTACATGTTAGACCTGACCCAAAATTAAGAGCCCAGGAATGTCATTTGCGTGTTTCGATGCTGCCATTGAGACTAAATATAGATCAAGATTCCTTATTGTTTTTGATCGACTTTTTTACTGAGCTCAGTGATAATAACTCAGCAGTTGGTAAGTGCATAATAATGAAAATTACTAAAATTTTAACAATTATATAATAAAATTTTGCTAAATTTTATTTTAATTGCAAATATGTATTACTGAATGAATTTTAATATTATATATATATATTAGTGCGCAACTAAGTTTTCGCTGTTTTTCAAGAGATGGTTCCAGTAGTAAGTGCTGGCCGAATGTGACATAACCAAAACGTCATGAACCAAGCTTAGATATATGGTAAACAAACCGCTTTGACACATTAGTGATTTTGTTTTTGCGTCATATAGTTTTGGTTGTGTAAAAATGTCTGATTTTTTGCCAAATAATCGTCATTTGCGGGAAGTGTTGCTTTTCTTCTTTCATTCCAAGAAAACGGCGGCTGAAGCGCATCGAGAACTCCAAAAAGTTTACGGAGATGCTGCTCTAAGTGAAACAACGTACCGTGATTGGTTCCGTCGTTTCAAAGACGGTGATTTCGATGTTGACGACCGTTCGCGTGAAGGAAGACCAACAACCTTCGAAGACGCCATTTCCCAGCGATTGCATACGTTGGGAATGATTCAAAAACAAGGAACTTGGGTTCCTTATGATTTGAAGCCAAGAGACGTTGAGCGCCGTTTTTTCGTTGTGAACAACTGCTCCAGCGGCAAAAAAGGAAGGGTTTTCTTCATCGCATCGATACGGGTGATGAAAAATGGATTCATTACGGCAACCCAAAGAGAACAAAATCATGGGGATTGCCCGGTCATGCTTCTACGTCGTCGATTTGGCCGAATATTCACGCTGCGAAGGTTTTTCTGTGTATTTGGTGGGACCAGGGCGGAATTATTTATTATGAGCTGTTGAAACCGAACGAAACCATCACTGGGGAACGGTATCGAACTCAATTGATGCGATTGAGCCGAGCACTGCGCGAAAAGCGGTCACAATACGAGCAGAGGCGCGAAAAAGTGATTCTACAGCATGACAACGCTCGGCCTCACGTTGCCAAACCCGTTAAAACCTACTTGGAAACGCTCAAATGGGAGGTCCTACCCCACCCGCCATATTCCCCAGATATTGCTCCGTTCGATGGCACATGGTCTGGCTAATCAGCAGTTCCGCTCATATGAAGACATCTCAAAATGGTTTGATTCGTGGGTAGTCTCAAAAGACGAACACTTCTACCGTGACGGTATTCGAGCTCTGCCAGAAAGATGGGAAAAAGTTGTCGCTAGCGATGGGCAATATTTTGAATGATTCATTTGTAAACATTTTTTCATTATATATATATATATATATATATATATATATATATATATATATATATATATATCCTCTACACCAATTTCTTATAAATTATTAATTAAATTGAAATAATAATTTTTACTTTAATAACAATTTTAAGGTTTTAATTTGTTTTAAGTATAGTAGTTTTTGTTTTAGTATTATAGTATGTGTCACCAGTAACTAAATTATATACTGTATATGTATATCAAAGTAAAAAATTAGTTGCTTATAAGTGGAATATATTTTTATTAATGTATTTGAAAATGAAAAGTTTATTAGTTTTTTAACTATCGTAAACAATCATAAATACGTACACTCCTATTTAATCTGCTAAATAACAAAATTGAAGTCCAAGCTCCAAAAATCTGTAATTATTGTCAACAAAACTGTTAAATCTGAATCAAGAATTAAGCTGATTAGGGTAAAGTTGTTGTAGTCCTTGATGTTATTGAATATGAACGCAAGGTATCTTCCTTACTCCAAGACGGTTCATGCCTATAACAGACACATCAAAGTTATTTCTTCCATAAACATCATACAAATAATCTGACACTTCCTATCCTCCGATAAATAATCCGACGACATGACTGATCTGGTAAAAACATGTCTAAACTCTGTTTATTTCCAATTCCATGATTGCTACTACTAGGTGCAGATATGGGTTCCCCACCCTCCACTGCCTTTTATTCCTATATCCAAAAAACACACTACTGGAGTTTAGCTACGATAAGTAGATTGACATTGGAAGACACTAAAATGCGTAAACAATATGGTGTACGATATACATACACAGAATAAGGCAAATGTATGGATTCATTCGAATATCTTCAATACGGCTATCTAGATTTTAATAAAGCGTTCCTCACTGAAGTAAATGCAAATAGGAGATTCGATAAGTTTATTTACATTTGACTTCCGATTTAGCCGGAAATGATGGTAATTTTTTTATTTTAAATAAAACACTCAGTATATTTTTGAGAAAGTCAATATGACTCTGCTTTTCGAATTCAATAATAAGGATTTGTTCAACGACAGATATACTTAATTAAATCTAATAAAGAAAAAAAACAATATTAATAAAAACAGAATCAGTTAATAAAGTTTTCAAAATGATGGCCATTCACTTCCAGACAGTGTTAGTTAGTTATTCTTTAATGTAACTCGTCAAAATCATGCGGTCGTCTAGTATAAGCCACAGATTTTCAATGACTCCAAAGGGGAAAAAAATCTAGAGTAATTAAATCGGAAGGCCGTGCAGGCCATTCAGTGAATGCTCTATGGTCAACTCACTGATTTGGGAAAGTTTCGTTCAAAAAACTTCGAAAATTATGCGCATAGCAATAGGGTACTGCGTCTTGTTTAAACGAAACACACAGGTTAATTTCCCATCTTCCTTATCACTAGGGACGACTTGTGGATATTGTTTATGCGTTTCTTGCATCCAATAAGGGTTATCTATTAACCAATGTCGATAATTATGGCACTTAACAGTTCTATTCAAACAAAATGTAGCTTCGTCGGGAAAATAGCAAATTTTATGTAAAATATTGGACAGTGTTGCAAACCTCCCATCATTCTCGCAAAATTCAATTCTATGGTTATAATCTCCGTCATTTAGTGCGAGGGATGTAATAGGAGTATGAGGCAATTCCTCTAATGCTACAGCAACATCTTGAGCAATAACTTTATTAGTTGCGATTTTTGGTCATTTACTTTTGCGTAAATTGCTGGTCAAGTTATATCTTCTCAAAGTTTCACTAACGACAGTTCGTGATATCGGATGCCAATCTTGATGCAAATTGTTGAATAAATTACATACTTCTTTACCAGTTCTGACGCAGTCACCAAAATTAATTATCATCAAAATTTGAATACGTTGTCTTTCAATTAATTCAACCATTTTAAATATTTGGACGCCTTCAAAGTTAAGTCGGATAGGTTAGGTCAAGTAGTGAAGTAATTACCCACTGAACATAAACATGATTTTAAGGTATAAGTTTTAATTAAATATTTCTGTCACTGTTGAAGAAAAAGGTGTTAAACATGATTGCCAAATATATACAAGGTGTTTCACTTAAGATATAAAGTAAATATCATTTTCGGCAAAACCCAAAGTCTGATTCGAATATGAATATCGTCATCAAATTCGAATAAATGTGGAAAATTTTATTAAAATCTAATTAATCGCATTAAGGATATTCGAATGGGTCAATACATTTGCCTAGCCTTGTATACCATTTTAAATACATTGACTCCTAAACATGTTTTGTGTTACAAATAGAAATAACTGTAAACTAATAAATATTTTCCATTTATACGATTATTTGTTTTAAAATGCATATGTACTGTCTTCAATATTATAAAACAAACATTCAAATTGCTACTAGAGAACTACCTTTTTGAGAGAATGAAGACGTGATAACATAATTATGATTATAGTATCTTATTTTTAATTTGATAAGTTACATGCAGGAAACACGTCTTTAGAAAATTTTCTTTAAATTCATACATATTTAGATGCGAATATATACACTACCATGTCATATTTTGCGTGTTTGCGGCGTTATATAATTGCAGACAACACATGAATCCTTCACTTCATGCCAGAAACATAAGAACAGTCGAAACAATTGGTGAACAAGCATTAAAGTAGGTGAAAGAGATTCCATCTACCAAAAAGGTTATGACTACGATATTTTGGGATTCATACGGCATAATAATATATCGATCATTTGGAATGGGGAAAAACATTTACAAAACTGTATTATCGTAACCATTTCAATGCTGAATTAAAGAAAATACGTCCACATTAATTTGCAATTGTAACAGCTGTATTGGCTGAATTGTATTTAAAATTACTGTTCTCGTATTCGTTTGATCGGCCTCGTAATTTTTTGAAATCCCGGACCTGAAGAAATAGCTCAGTGGGCGGAGATTTGCACTGTACGTGTAAAATGTTTCTTTTTACCAACAATAGTTTTTCGTTTAAAAGTCACGTTCCTGTCAAATATTCCACCTTAGCCAAAATAATGTCATAAATAGTAAATAAACTAGTATGTTAATTTTCTATGAGTTGTTACGGTACCTGTTGCCCTTGTCGCCTATTTTTGCCATTGTAACAATAGAAAATATGTAAACAGTATTTCATATTAAATTACAATATTTTCCAATTTATTTTTCAAGCGTTAAATTTGTTCACTAAAATATTAATTTGATTTAGATGAGACGGCGCCATCTTCTAAACATAATACTCCAACACATCAGCCACCTGTTATGACTGTATCAGTTTGTGCCTGTGGAACTGGAGAGTCGACCAGTCAAGAGTCATTCAGTGCTAATTTATTACAACTGACTGAAGAAGATGAACTGGTTTTGAAACAGAAGGAGGCTATAGACGTCAATAGTAGTGCAAACGAAGACTCTTCTCCAATATATTTTAGAATTGTACGTTTTGCTCCCGATGTGCCAATTAGACTGGATTATCATGGCAAACGTGTGGACATGACTCACGGGCCATTAACCGGACTATTACTGGGACTTGCTAGTTTAAATTGTTCAGAACTTCGTTTGAAAAGCCTGCACAATCGTAATGGTTTGTTAGGTATAGAGAAGTTAATATCCTATTGCCTTCAGGAATGGCTAGAAGATATTAAGAGCAATCAGTTACCAAATTTAATAGGTGGTGTAGGTCCAATACCTTCACTAGTGCAATTATGTACGTATTAAACCAAATATCAATGTTCAGTTCAAAATTGCCTTTTTAAGTTCAAGGTGTAAAAGATTTGTTTTGGTTGCCAATTGAACAGTACCAAAAAGATGGAAGAATCGTTAGGGGTCTACAACGCGGAGCAAATAGTTTTACTAAATCCACATTAATGGCTGCGCTTGAACTAACATCAAGAATTATTCATTTGGTTTTGGTAATTTTTTTATCAATTAATAGAAATAAAATAAATATATCAGATTTCATTGATAACTTGCAAGTATTATTGTTTTTATTTCAGATCACAGCAGAAACCGCATATGACATGATGTCCCCTGGACCAAGTGTCAAGAGAGTACGACATAATCAACCCCAAGATTTTAGAGAAGGTGTTACAAAAGCATATCTACTTGTAAAAGAGGTAATGATTTCTAGTTCTTTTGAATAATACACACTAAAAAAAGAAAATATATCCTCATATAAAATTCAAATTTAAAATGTACGCCAATTTATTTTATTTATATTTTATTCATTAAACTATAATAAGAATATAGTAAATTTTGTGTCACTTATTTAGGGACTTGGTGAAACAGCTGACAATTTAGTACGTGTTGCATCACACGAAAGAGAACAAAAAGGCTACAGCGGCGCTGTGGGAGGCGTATTGAGACAAATCCCACCTACAATTGTAAAACCAATTATAATTGCTTCTGAGGCTACCAACAAGGTATTGGGTGGCGTTAGAAGTCAATTAGTTCCAGATATTAAAAGGGAAGCTATAGAAAAATGGAAAACTGACGAAGGATAAGAAGAAATAGTTTTTATACATATTTTTATATGTGATTTATATATTAAATTAATTATAAGAATGTTGCTATTATAGGTACAATGTTCGTGATTTTTTTAATATTTCGTAATAATTTTTGTGTTTACCCTAATTATAAGTTTTTTTTTGTGACATTATATCACATTACTTATCTATATTAGAAAATAGGTTGCCTTTTATTCGATCCTCATTTATTTATATATTTGTGATATTTAGGTTTTATAATAACATTTTTTATGTAAAATTATTGCTGTGCAATAAATATTGTTCAAGAAGTTTTATTTCTATGGGTATATGGCGAGAAGTTAGAAGATAGGTTGAAGTTTTAAAATGTGGCTTAACATCTGACTTTATTGAGGGTAGGTTTAGTATATGAAGTTATAACTTTTAACCTTTTCATCGTGTATTTACTTGCTTTAACAAATGATATATATATATATATATATATATATGTATATATGTATATGCTTACACCGATGCATAAAAAGAGCCATTATTGTACATTAATCGTTTTTAAATATATGTTTAGGTCATATTCAACAGCTTGCATTCTGAACTTAAAAAATTAACCTGCTTATATTATACTTTACAGGTTCCAAATTACTGGGTAAAATCAGTAGCATCAATTAATGAACAGTTAATTTATTAAATTATTTAAAATTTCGTTTTTTTAGCATCTACAGTAAAACCTGTCAATAACGGCCACCCAAAAAGCAAAATATATTGGCCGTTATATAAAGGTGTCCGTAATTGACAGGTTTTTCATCTCACAAATAAAATACATAATTAATTTTAGGATTTTCTTTCTTTATTTTATTAATTAAAGTAAATAGTATATAAATACAAATATGTGTAAGAAAAACTAAAATTTTAATGTATTTACATATTATAGATAATATGACATCTAATAAATTATTTATATGTACATATTATTACAACATATTCATATGAAAAACAATTTATTAGGATTTTTTAAAGTATGTTTCAATATTTGTTTGCTTCACATTTTTTAGCTTCGATTTAAAAACTGCAGCTTCACATGTAAGTAAAATTTAAGAAACATCCATATAAATGTCACTATTGTTATTGCACAATAAATAATTTTGTATGTCTCTTAATTTTGCACACACTTCACTCATACTAGATAAACTAGATGTTGGAGTTTCACATTCGTCCAGGTCACTATTATCAGAGTTATGTTCTTCATCATTATTGCACAAATCTTCAACAATTTCTGGAATACTGAAGTTAGGGCTCTCTGTAGGCACATGACGATCAATAGAAGCATATTCATCTCAATCCATCAAAAATTCGTTACGAACTGCAGGATATAGCTGGGCAAGGGGTATTTCGTCTTCTTCATCAAACATTGTGTCCTCCTGGATAACATCAGAGAATCGGGCCTTGGAAAAACATTTTTTAACTGTAGCAGGAGATACCTTTTTCCAAGCAGCTGTAATCCATACAAGTGCATTGGCTAAATTTATGTTTTTTTCAAAAATTTCAAAATCACATTCATTGTCAATAAACGTTAGAAGCTTTTTAATCAAAAAATTTCGGTAAATCAATTTGAAATTCTGAATTATTCCTTGATCCAAGGGCTGACAATACGAAGTGGTGTTTGGCGGCAGGAAGACTAGTTTAAAATTTTCTAATGGAACTTTAGAATGTGAAGTGGCATTATCCAAGAAAAGAAGCACTTTTCTATTTTGTTTTTTCATTTTATTGTCAAATTTATGCAGCCATCTTGTCATAATTTCCGTTGTCATCCATGCCTTTTTGTTAGAAACCCATTCTAAGGGTAATTTGTCCACATGACTACCCTTAAAACAGCGAGGATTTTTACTTTTTCCAATTATTAATGGATCCTCCTTCTCACCTTCCATATTTGCACATAGTAAAACAGTCAAACGTTGTTTTGCTGCCTTCTTCCCTGCACAATTCTCACTTTTTAATGCAAATGTCTTATTTGGCATAGCGCGGTAATAAAGACCTGTTTCGTCGGCATTAAACACATCTCGAGGAGAATAATTTATTAAAATCAACGGTAACTTGGTTTGCCAGTCTTTTATATCGTCCAAATTAACCTCTGCGGAATCACCACAAATTGATTTAAAAGTTATACTGTGTCGCCGACAGAAACTTTCCAACTATCCATTAGATGCTGCGAAATTTTCCATCTTTAAACTGCTTGCTGTCTCCAGTGCTTTTTGTTTAAGTAGCGGCCCAGATATTGGAATTGCTTTATTTCTGGCTTTGCAAAACTAATTGTAGACGACTTGATCCACTGCCAATCCTTCCGACTTCGGAAATTTTCGTTTTAGCTCCATGTTAACACCTTCCTCGACCATCTTTTTTAATTCACCTTTATTTTTCATAAGATCGTTAATTTGTGTTTTTCCAACCCCATATTTAACTTAACGCATACTTTCCGCGATTATATTTATTTTGTCTTTTAGCGACAAACGTTTTCTTTTTTGCGACATACTTAATTAAGAACCTTTCGAATACGGAGACAACTTTAAACTGAATTGTTTCCTTTAGAATAATAAAGTTTAAATCGAAAAGGGTGAATTACTACCAGGTAATAGGAAACCCCGGGAAACCCCGACAATTTGTATTAGGTATTTCCGTCAATAAAGATGTATGTACATGTCATAAATAGTCCGGCCGACATTGGCAGGTAAATTTCTATGAAAATAGGCCGTAAAAGTTTGGGTTATTTGGCCGCGGCCGGTTTACAAAGGTGGCCCTAATTAACGGGTATTTGTGTATGGGAATTTCCTTATAGTCGATTTGGGGAACTTTGAAACTCAGGTGGCCGCTTTAGTCAGGTGGCCGTTAACACAGGTTTTACTGTATATACAAAGTTCAATATCTAATGTAATAGGTTCTAATATAAAGATTATCTTTAATCAGTTGATTTTGGAACGAAGAAAACAAATTTAAGTGAGAAAAAGATTTCGTTTATTAAAAATTATATACATTCACTCAAATAAGTGACATTCAATTTATTGACAAATATTGAAATGTATGAGCTTTCTGTATTATGCAAAATGAAAATTATTTTCAACCGAACTATACTTTGTTTCTTTTAACTTTGAAAAGAAATAATAATAATTATATCTGCTTTTCAAGAAGACTGTGTTGATAATAAAGAGGAATTAGAATTCCATTGAAATTGTTGAAAAATGTATAAAACAGACAAATGTGTTCCTCATAATGTGAGCTGTATTTACATACTAAACTGCTACAGTTTTTTAATATTTTCTATAATTTTTTAATGGCCTGTAACAATATAAGGTTGAGAAATATATAACCGTGGAGGGGTATGAGGAAGCTGCTAATTTCTTTAGTCTTATAGATGTAACTTAGAACATTCTTCACAGGACTTTAGTGTTTTAGTGTAATTTAAAACTACAATTTGAACACGGTAATCATTAGGTCGAAGAAGTTTTGCAATTCGCAATGTATGAAAACAAAATAATTTATATTTTGCACAGAACAAAACCAAATATTACGCGCAACTTGATACTAATATTTTTCATATATTCCATTATTTCTAATATATGTATATAATATTATTTATTCTCCTGTGCTTGTAAATATTATGTGAAAAAATATTGTCAAGAATTTAAAAATTGTATTAAAATAAAAAACAAAAAAAAATTGCAGCCCACTATTGGAAATTTACATGCTCGACAAGATTAACTGTTTTATTAAGTAAAGTTTTTTTTTACTTAAAAATTTTTGCTTCCAGTCTTGTAAGTTATGTCAAATAACTAAAGTTAAACAAATTATGGATGCATGTGATTTCAAAAATGTATGAAATTAATTAGTACTAATTAATTTCAAAAATACTATTGCGTTAATAATTTATTTAGTATTGTATAACCTACTTTGGGTTTAACATGTTTACCTGAGAGACGATTAGATATTGTATCATAAATATTCACAATTTTTTAAAGGAAACATTGAACGTTCAATATAAATGTCTAGAAAATACACCTTTTGTTAACTAAGACTATTTTACAAGAAAAAAAGGTGGATTGGCTTCAGTTATTTTATTTTTACACATGAGCTTATGTGTAATGAACAGAAATAATAATAATAATATCTTTATTGTCCAACAGACAGGCCATTTAAAGGACAAATCAAACAATATGTACAGTGTGCAAGTATTAAATGAAACTAACTTAAATATATATAAAAATTAAAATATACAATATTAATAATAAATGAAAACTAAAAACTTAAGAATATATTTATAGGCAAAAAAAAATAAATAACTTATATGAAACCAAAGTTGTACCACACTCTTAAACCACCGAAAGTATTACCTATGAAAAGGATCTGGGAATAGCCTATTCGCATTCCTGCACATATGGGTAAGTGGAGCTTTCAATAGAACATTAGTCCTGGCCCTCGGAAGAGCGAAGGAATCAAAAGACCGAGTGGAATGAGAAGGAACCAATAGACTAACCTGAGACAGTACAGAAGGGGCATCCACATCATTATTAATTAAGTTAACAAGAAACTTCGCACTGGTAGCATCCCTACGACAAGACAAAGATTGGAAGCTTGGAATGATAGGTTTTGCCGATGTATAGTCGCGCGTCGGTTACGAGTTTGGTTGGCGTAGGACGTGATGACTTTGTAACTACATTCAACCAACCGTACATAGGTGAGCGTAAATATTACGTAAATGAAAACAAGTTAGAAGGAATATATGAAATTATTAAATATATAAATTGGTATCCTGATTTATATACCGTGACAGTTTTGTAAAATGTGATGTACGCCTTTAATGTGAATTTAGTTGTTTACGATAAATGGGATTGCAAACGGCATGTAGAATCAATAAGGCACAGAAAATTATTTAACAATTTGATGTATTTCTTGTAATCTGTATTTTAGTTTACGTAAGATTTTCGCTCACTTATATACTGTTGGTTGAACCAGCAATATACACTCTAGAAACAACTTTAGTTAGTTTAATGAATACACAATTGCGTGACATAGCTGTAAATAAAATTATTCCGCTAGACTCGTTGCGTACTACTGTGCGCCGGTAAAAGTGACTGTATAGTAATACATATTCAATTTTTATGTAGATATACTGTGTGGAATACTTTGCATGTTGATAATACTTTACTCAGAGTCTATACTTAAGGAAAAAGGTTTATTTTAATGTTGATGTTATAAACGTAAAGTCTGACTTGTCTTTAAAAATACAAGAAAGGTATCGAGCTGACAAAAATAATTAAATTTAATCATACAAAGGAACCAAATAAATCCTGATAGGATATCAGGTCAGAGTGCAATAGTGCTTGGGACGAGGAGAGCTAAAGATAAACGAAGCAATAAGAAAACTGCTACTTTCTACAAAATTGGACTTATAAATTATAAGATTCAAGGTTTTATCGATTATGAAAGTATGTATAAATAATGTTGGTTTTGTTTATAAATAAAATTGAAATATTCACAACTGTACCTATTGTCACTTACGAAGCTGGTATCGTATTAGTGTACCTCTTGTTATACATCGGTACAAATATATTTCTTAAACATATTTATTAAGTCATTTGTAGATATTTTTGCAAAAAATATATTTGATAACTACTCAATACATGTCGAATTATTTTAAGTTGCTAAAAATATGTTGATCATATAAGTGTTAGTTAAATTTAATAGAAAACTATTTTTATTTATAAATTATTAAAGCAAATTCAATGCAAGATATTTTTTTTAATCAACCTAACAATATCGGATTCGAGATTTCTTACTTCACTGCAGGTTATTTTTAAATGTTTGAAGCAAATTCTAACGGCCAATAGTTTTTTCTATCATCTTCTAATTATAATATCTTAATCTTAAATGCATCCATTTGATCAACTAGAGTGATTATATGTTTTGCTGAATATTTTGAATTTTATTTGACTATCAAGTGAAAGTAAATCTTAAAAAAATTATTTAATAACAGATGTAAAGCGGTTACCTTATTCTTCTTTTTT